>PVIH01024977.1:0-21607 GCA_004025045.1 Sigmodon hispidus | reverse complement strand
CTATTTGCAGATGATATGATTGTATACATAAGTGACCCACAAAATTCTTCCAGGGAACTGCTACAACTGATAAACACCTTCAGCAATGTAGCAGGATACAAGATAAACTCAAAGAAATCAGTAGCCCTTCTATACACTAAAGATAGAAGAGCTGAAAAAGAAATAAAGGAAACATTACCCTTCATATTAGCTGCAAATAATATTAAATACCTTGGAGTAACTATAACCAAAGAAGTAACAGACCTATTTGACAAAAATTTTAAATCATTGAAGAAAGAAATTGAAAAGGATATCAGAAAATGGAAAGCTCTCCCATGTTCCTGGATTGGTAGGATTAACATAGTAAAAATGGCAATTCTACCAAAGGCAATCTACAGATTCAATGCACTGCCCATCAAAATCCCAACACAATATTTTTTGGACCTTGAAAGAACAATACTCAATTTCATTTGGAATAACAGGAAAGCCAGAAGTGCTAAAACAATTTTACTCAACAAAAGAACATCAGGAGGTATCACCATCCCTGATTTCAAGCTATACTATAGAGCTACAGTAATAAAAACAGCCTGGTAGTGGCATAAAAACAGACTTGTGGATCAATGGAATAGAACTGAGGATCAGACATTAACCCAAAAACCTATGAACACCTGATCTTTGACAAAGAGGCCCAAAACATTCAATGGAAAAAAGATAGTATATTTAACAAATGGTGCTGGCATAGCTAGATGGAAGTGTGCAAAAAAATGCCAATAGATCCGAGCCTGTCACCCTGCACAAAACTCAAATCCAAGTGGATCAACGACCTCAACTTAAACCCAACCACTTTGAACTTGATAGAAAAGAAAGTGGGAAATACACTTCTACAAATTGGCACAGGCCACCACTTCCTAAATATAACACCAGTGGAACAGACACTAAGAACAACAATCAATAAGTGGGATCTCCTGAAGCTGTGAAGCTTCTGCAAAGCCAAGGACACTGTCAATAAGACAAAACGACAGCCTACAGAATGGGAAAAGATTTTCACCAACAGTACAAGTGATAGAGGACTGATCTCTAAGGTATATAAAGAGCTCAAGAATTTAGAGCCCAATACCTTGAATAACCCTATCAAAATGGGGTACAGATCTAAAAAGGGAATTCTCAGCAGAGGAACTACGAATGGCTGAAAGGCACCTGAAAAAGTGCTCTTCATCTTTAGCCATCAGAGAAATGCAAATCAAAGCAACTTTGATATACCACCTAACACCTGTTAGATTGGCTAAGATAAAAGGCACAGATGACAGCCTATGTTGTAGAGGATGCGGAGCAAGGGGAACACTCCTCCATTGTTGGTGGGATTGTAAGTGTGTTCAGCCACTTTGGAATACAATATGGAGGTTTCTCAGAAAATTGAGTATCAATCTCCCCAAGGACCCAGCAATACCACTTCTGGGTGTATACCTTAAAGAGGCACATTCACACTCCAAAGGTATTAGCTCAACTATGTTCATAGCAGCATTATTTGTAATAGCAAGAACCTGGAAACAACCTAGATGTCCCTCAAGTGAAGAATGGATTAACAAACTGTGGTACATCTACACAATGGAATACTACTCAGCAGTAAGAAAAAATGATATCCTCAAATTCGCAGGCAAATGGATGGATTTGGAGAATATCCTCCTGAGCGAGGTATCACAATCTCAGAGAGATAAGCAGGGGATGCACTCACTCACTAGTGGTCTCTAAACAAACAAACAAACAAAAAGCCAAACACGCCCAAGCGGCAAGCCACAACCACTGAACAGCCTGTGATCAGAAGCACCCTGGACTGACCCTTCGAACCCCACTCCAACTATAGCAACACCAGACTCATTCTTGAGGGAGGGGGGACAAAACTGGATTTGGTCAGGAGTGGAGACTGATCCAAGCATTATTGGATCAGTGGGAGCATAGGACTCTCTGCTCTCTGCCGAGGGAGGGGATGAGGAGTTGGGGAGAAGAAAAATGACAATATGTAGTGGGAGGGGGATGGGACCTTGAATAAGGATATACAGGGATGGGAAAAAAATTCAGAGGGAAAGCTGAACACAAAGTAAATATATGTGTAGCAATCTTATTTGCATTACCACCGTTGATAAGCCATGCTTATGTTTCTTATCCTCTTTACAGTTATTGTTAATTTTTCCTCATTTTAAATTTATGTAAATGTCTTTTTTATTAAATACAAAATAAAGAAGGGAAAAAATAGCCAAAAATGCTTTAATAAATTATATGTATCCAAAAAAAATAGTTAGCTTATTTAAAGACCTATTTAAACTTGAGACAACTTTATACCTTTTTATTGTTCGTATAGGTTCTTTTCATTCTAAATTCCTGTTACTGAATTTCACACAGTAAAAATCCACCAATCTAAATTTAGGCTTCCAAAGTAAAAATAAAGATGTGAATAAGAAATAAAAGCATGTTTCCTAGGAGTCCTATGTAAAGATCCTAAAGAAGCCTGTGTATGGTTTTAGGGTGAAAAAAAACCTTTCTTTCTGAAAATTTGATCATTTGAATCTATAAAATAGTGAAAGACTAGATTTACAAAAAAAAAATCTTAGTTTTCCTAACTTTGCAAGTACTCAGGAGTCACATAACAGTGTGAAACCCCAAGTCAGAAAGTTAAATATTATATGTACTCTCATAGGAGAAAGTCGAATGGGATCTATAGGCAACTTTAGAGGAACAGACACTAATCTTGAGAAAAGAAAAATGTTTCCCAAAGAAAAGCACCAACACAAAATCAAGTTTGCCTGAAATCTAGTATACTTTCCATTGGCATTTCTTCTGAAGCGTTTGCCCCTTGAATAGACAAGTGTACTTTGAGGTAGCTTTTTGGAGGCAGAAACTGTAAGATTATAGTTTTAGGGCCAGGCTGAGCTATAATGCAATAACTTTTCTTAAGTAGCAGAAGGGAAGGGAGGAAGAAAGGAAAGAAGGAAGAAAGAAAGATAAAAAATAAAGAAAATGGACAGAGCAAGGAGAGAGGAAAAGAGGAGGAGACAGAAGGAAAACTTAGATCGATGGAGGTGAGATTTGGAAGGAATGAAGGAAGTCCTTCTTGTGTTCAAGGATGAAAGAAAAATAAAAGAAACAGAGATCAGGAGTAAGTCAGAGAAATCTTGAGGGAATTTGTTTAAAGTTATTGGCATATCAATCACTCTACTTGGGAGTAGCACTTCCTGAGCCCCAATAACTGAATAGTAATAATGGTAATAATGAAATGTTTGAAATGGAAATATTTCTTGAAAGTTCTGGTGTTGAACAATGACATAAGCTTTTATTTTAAAAAGACATTCAAGTAACAAGCAAAAGTTTTCAAAATAAATTATCAAGATATATATTTTTGAAATAAGAGAAACCAAGGATAAAGATGAAAACATTGAGAGACAGAAGAAAGGCTGCTTTTCCCATAGGAAAGGAATGCACAGATGGTATCATTATTTTGTTCATATAATCTGGTTCAAGCACATAAAAATGATAGATAAAACATTTAAAAGAGAAAGTAAAGAGATAAAACTCAGTGTATGGCGATGATAAGCAATGCAAAAAGAAATATACACAATGTACCATAGGCTGTAGGATAGTGAGCAAGGATCAATCCACAAGCTGGCTAAATGTTCAGTCTGAAAACCATAATGACTAATTTTTAGTGACTACTGACAGCAAGAATTTAGCATTTCCACTTTGATGTTAGGCAGGATTAGGATTCATCTCTAAAATCACCCCCACCTCCTGAAAGGAGAATGAATACTGCTTCTGCCATGTGTCTGCTCATGACCCATAGCAGTACTGGGACATCAGATTCTGGAGCTGCCAGCCATCTATGCAACTGTGTCAACTGTATGCCCCAAATTACTATGAGACAAGCACTGCCAGTTGCCAAGTTTGAAAGAGTTGCAGATGGGGAGATTAGACAATTCTCATTGAGGATTAAGGGGAGACAGACAACAGGAAAGAGAAAACAAAGAAATAGCTTTCAGTGGGCAGTAGTCCTCTTCCATACTGCTGTCAAAGGCCTAAACTGTGAGCCAACTCTGGCTCACAGAGATAAGCCCACTAAAATCTTCAGGAGTTCTGGTTCTCTTTCCAATACTGCCCTTGGTGAATATGGTTTCCTCTGCTCCTTCATATGAAATATAACCCCCTGAGGATCTATCAGTTGTATGAAACATCTATTCTAGCATTTTTTTTTCTGTCTCTGACTCCTTTATTTCTTCATCCACTAATCATTTTGGCAACATAGACATAGACTTTGTTCAGCATGTACTGGTTTTGGGTTCGTAAGTCACAACAGCAGAAAGTTATTTCATTCCCTGCAATCTTTGTCTAGGTATTGTTTTAATTGTACTAAGGGAATGGCTCCCATGTTAATAAACTCCTGATTGTCTTTAGTACATTATATTTGGCCCACTTAATCTAATATTCTCAAAGTCCAATCCCATATGTATTTCTCTGGTTATTTCCTGTAATGATAGCCAATTTCTGTTGTAAGGATTTCCAACCCCATGTGGGCCAGAGGTCTGAGCTGTCTGCAGCAGCTTTTACCCCCCCCTCAAAAAAAAACATGACTCAGACCCTTATATTAATTTTATCCTGTTTGGCCTATGTCTCAGGCACATTGCTAGCTAGTTTTTTCATCTTAATTCAACCCATTTCCATTAATCTATCTGCCATGTGGTCCATGGCTTGTGGTTTGTAGCTTACCTTTACATGTTTCTCCTTTGGTGACTGGACCAAGTCTGTCCTTTACTCTGCCCTTCTCTACCTGTCTCTGATTTCCTGCCTATTGTGCTTGCCACAGGCCAAAACAGTTTCTTTATTCACAGAATGCTTTTCACTGCATATAGACAAACATTCCCACCACAAATTCCTGTGACTCTTTTTTGTTTCAATCTTTTTTTTATTTTGTTGGGCTGAGCTGGGTATCCTCCGAGGCATACTAGAAATTATCCCTAGTATCAATTCAGAACCCAAGAGAGGCTGACATTTATTGTGCAAACATAAACCAATAATTAATTACTAATTAAGTAAAAGTAATAAGTAATGTACCTTTGTATACCTACAACTTCCTCAAATGAACAGAGAGCCTGATATCCATATATAGATGGCACCTCAATGTACAACAAAGTTGTCATTACAAGTGAGTGGCAAAAGGTAAAATGCTCTGTTTGTTTTGTTAAGACCATTAGGTGCTTTAGCATTTTAATGAAAAGCTGACTTGTGGGAAGAAATTCCCTTTCTTTAAATTTACTATAAGGGCCAATTAATTTGGACACAACTACAGAACATAATGGAAGTGGGAGAGCCACACAGAGCCAGAGCAGCTGCTGCATAAATTGGAATGACTCTTTCATTTTCTACTATCCTTGAATTCATAAAGCATGACTACCTGCCAAACACAATATCAGAGCAGAAAATGGCTGTACTTTTACTATGCTTAAGCTCAGGTGTTCTTTAGCTGACATCACTAGTTCATAGACATTGCATTAATAAGCTATTATTTCTATTTAGGGAATACACACACACACACACGCACACGCACACGCGCACACACACACACACACTCACTCACACATACACTAGCGTCCTTTTGTAAAACTACATTCAGGAAGAATTAAGTCACAATCCCTTGTACAGTGAAAGAAAAATATCATTACCCAGGTCAATATTTTTACCCATATCACATTAGTTTATTGAAAGTATATCTCTCCATATATCACCTCCTAAATCTGGTTTAATATCCTTTTATCTTTAGTGAGCTTTGCCCCTGTGTTTTATTTAGAACCATGATCTCAGATATTTTCCTATACTTATTCAGATATAAACAACTATATATGATGACATTTTATAAAGTTATTATAAACTCTAAGAACAATGGAAACTTAAATGTGGAAAAAAGCTAAAATTTCAAAATTATTTTTTAAGGGAGCAAACATGCTTAAGAATTTTAAGGTACAAATGAAATGGCCTTTTCAAGCAAAACAGTAATACAATGTAAATAAACATAAAAAAATTTGATGTAGCAAGACACATTAGAAAAAGTGAAAAAATTAGACACACAGTATGCACTAGGAGAAAATATTTACAATACATTTAAATAGCAAAGTACTAGCTTCCACAATGTTTAATGCAGCCTACAAATAAATAATGCAAATAGCTAAATAGACAAAGAACGTGAACAAGCACTTAACAGAAAAGGAATTTCAAATAAGAAGAACATTTAAAAAAAATCTTCCACTGTGCTAAAAAGTAAAGAAACAGCAACAACAAAATGAAAAACAGTAAGATACCATGACAGACCAATCTTCTTAGTGAAAAATATGAGTATATTTGTCCATGAGGATAAACACTCTACTGAGAATTTATCCAGATATCAGTAATTTGGAAGGTAATTAAAAAACTGTTTAGAGGAATTGAACATGAATCTGTTTTTTTTTCCCCTGCTCGAATTTGCTTTTTAATTTTGCATAATCTGGCAAAATTCACTCTCTCTGACTTTGAGCATAAACTTCCTCCTTTTCCTTTCCTCTTACTCAGTCCCTCTCTTCCATTTTTTCTGATTTTTTTAATTAATTAATTTTAATTTTATTTTATATTAGGAATAAAGTCATATTTCTTAAACGTGTATATCCTTGCTCAAGCTACCTTCTCAATCCCGCACCTTCCAGTCACTCTCTCTTCTCCACATCTCCCCATTTCTTCCCCAGCAAGGGCAGGAGGTCCCAAGGTCCCAGCGTTGCTTAGTTCAGCATCCACTCCTGGCAGATCCACTTTCGTCTCCACAACAGCAAGACTGGCTTAGGTGTTCCTCTGGAGGGAGTGGGATCCAAGTTGCTGGTCCAAGGACTTTCAGATCCCAAGCTGTTCAGGGTTTGTGGTTTGCAACTTTTTGCTTTTTTATATATTTATTTACAGTCCACTAATAAGTGAGTACATCCCCTGCTTATATTTCTGGGTTTGTGATACCTCGCTCAGAAGAATATTCTCCAAATCCACTCATTTCCCTGCAAATTATAAGACATCATTTTTTCTTACTGCTGATTAGTACCTCCATTGCATAGATGTACCACAGTTGGTTAATCCATTGTTCAGTTGAGGGGCATCTAGGTTGTATCCAGGTTTTTGCTATTACGGATAATGCTGTTATGAACATAGTTGAGCTAATGCATTAGGAGTGTGAATGTACATCTTTAGGGCATATGCCCAGTAGCGGTATTGCTGGATTCTTGGGGAGATTGATTCCCAGTTTTCTGAGATAATGTCATATTGCAATCCAGAGTGGCTGAACAAGCTTACACTCTCAACAACAATAGAGGAGTGTTCCCCTTGCTCCACACAATCTCCAGCATAGGCTCTCATTTGTGTCTTTTATATTAGCAAATCTGACAGTGTAAGAGGGCGTCTCAAAGTTGTTTTGATTTGCATTTCTCTGATAACTAAAGATGTTGAGCACTTTTTCAAGTACCTTTCAGCCACTATTAATTCATCTGCAGAGAATTCCCTTTTTAGTTCTGAACCCCTTTTTTGATTGGGTTATTCAAGGCTTTGGGCTCTAGTTTCTTGAGTTCTTTATATATTTTAGAGATCAGTTCTCTATCACTTGTAGAGTTGGTGTAAATCTTTTCCTATTCTGTAGGCTGTTGTTTTGTCCTATTGACAGTGTCCTTGGCTTTACAGAAGCTTCTCAGTTTCAGGAGGTCCCACTTATTGATTGTTATTCTTAGTATCTGTGCCACTGGTGTTATATTTAGAAAGTGGTCACCTGTGCCAATTCGTAGAAAGGTGTTTCCCATTTTCTTTTCTATCTTATTCAGTGTGGCTGGGTTTATGTTGAGGTCTTTGATCTACTTGGGTCGAGATTTGTGCAGGATGACAGGCTTGGATCTATTTGCCTTTTTCTATATACAACCATCCAGGTATGTAAAACACCATTCGTTACAATTACTATCTTTTTTACATTAAATATTTTAGGCCTCTTTGTTAAAGATCAGGTGCTCATAGGCTTTGGGGTTAATGCCTGGATCCTCAATTTGATTCCATTGACCCAAAAGTCTGTTTTTATGCCCATACCAGATTGTTTTTATTACTGTAGCTCTATAGTATAACTTGATGTTGGGGATGGTGATGTCTCCTGAGAGTTTTTTGTTGAGCAAAATTGTTTTGGCAATTCTGGCTTTCCTGTTATTCCAAATGAAATTGAGTATTGTTCTTTCAAGGTCCATAAAATATTGTCATGGGATTTTGATGGGCCATGCATTGAATCTGTAGATTGCTTTTGATAGAATTGCCATTATTATTAGTTGATCTTCCTATCCAGGAGGAACATGGGAGATCTTTCTTTCTACAGTGATTTAAAGGTTTTGTCAAACAGATATGTTACTTTTTTGGTTATAGTTACTCCAAGGTATTTGATGCTGTTTATAGCTATTATAAAAGGTAATGTTTCCCTTATTTCTTTTTCAGCCCTTTTATCTTTAGTGTATAGGAAGGCAACTGATTTCTTTGAGCAAATATTATATCCTGCTACATTGCTGAAGATGTTTATCAGCTGTAGAATTTACTGGCAGAATTTTGTGGGTCACTTATGTATACAATCATATCATCTGCAAATATAGATAGTTTCACTTCTTTTCCAATTTCTATCCCCTCAATCTACTTTCATTCTCCTTTTGCTTTGGCTAAAATTTTGAGAACTATATTGAGTAGATAAGGTGAGCGAGGACATCTTTGTCTAGTTCCTGATATTAGTGGGATTGCTTTGAATTTTTCTCCATTAAGTTCGATGTTGGCTATCTGCTTCTTGTATATCGCCTTTATTATATTTAGATATTTTCCCTATATTCCTGACCTCTCCAGAACTTTTATCATAAATGAATGTTGGATATTGTCTCAGGCTTTTTCAGTGTCTAAGGATATAATCATGTGGTTTTTTTTCTTCAGTTTGTTTATATGATAGATGATGTTTTGGATTTTTGTATGTTGGACCATTCCTGCATTTCTGGAATGAAGCCTATGTAATCATGGTGAATTATTTCATTTATTAATTTTTTATTATGAATAAAGTCATATTTTTTATCTATGTATGTCCTTGTTCAAGCTCCCTTCCCCTTTATACCCCTTTGAGTCACTCTCTCTTCTCCACATCTCTTTATCTCCTTCCCAGCCAGAATAGGAAGTCTCAGGGTCCAAATATGACTTAGTTCAGCATCCACTCCTGACAGATCCACTTTCCTCATCTCAACATCAAGACTGAGTCTGGTGTTTCTCTGGAGGTAGCTGAAACAAGGGGTTGGTCCAAGGTCTTTCAGATCCCAGGCTGTTCAGTGTTTGTGATTACAACTTGGACATGCTGTACTCTTTTGCTTTTTTTGTTTAGAGACCACTAATGAGTGAGTACATCCCCTGCTTATCTTTCTGGGTTTGTGATACCTTGCTCAGGAGAATATTCTCTAAATCCATCCATTTGCCTGCAAATTTTAGGATATCATTTTTTCTTATTACTGTGTAGTACTCCATTGTCTAGATTTACCACAGTTTGTTAATCTATTCTTCAGTTAGGGGTATCTAGGTTGTTTCCAGGTTCTTGATATTATGGATGATGTTGCTATGTACATAGCTGAGCTAATGCCTTTGGGGTGTGAATGTGCATCTTTAGGGTATGTGCCCAGTAGTGGTATTGCTGGATACTTGGGAAGACTGATTTCCAGTTTTTTGAGAAACCACCATATTGAATTCCAGAGTGGCTGTCCAGCTACCTGAGACCCTCAGTTTCTCAATACCTAGTGGATCAAAAACAGGCCCCTGAGACCCACAATGTGTCAGCACTCAATGGATGAAAAAGGGTCAATGTGGCACAGAGTACACTACCTCCAAGCGAACCCAGAACATAGATTGGACCAAGAGAGGCTTCCTGAGACACATACACACCCAGAAGAGGTTGCACCAAAATCATCTCTCTGCGATTCATACAAATCCTCCAGTGAGCAAAAGAAGCAATGGACAGACATCAATGTAACAATACATGTAATGACACAAAGAACAACCTGGCATCACCAGAAGATTCTGGTGGTTTTATAACATCAAGACTTGAGGATAGCAATGCAGAAGCAGCAGAAGAAAACAGCCTTAAAAACAACTTTATGAAGATAATAGAAGTTTTAAAAGAGGATATAAAAATTCACTTAAAGAAATAGAAAACACAAACAAAAAATTGGAAGATATTAACAAATCCCTGAAAAAAAACAATAAAAAAATGTAACAGGTAAAGGAAACATTTTCAGATTTAAAAACTGACATAGAAGCAGTAAAGAAGACACAAACCAAGGCATTGCTGGAAATAGAAAATCTGAGGACACAAAGTGAAACTACAGATGCAAGTATAACCAACAGAATGCAAGAGATGGAAGAAGGAATCTATGGAGTGGAATATTCAATAGTAGAAATAGACGCACAGTCAAAGAAAACACTAAAACCAAAACATCATAACACAAAATGTTCAGAAAATATGGGACACCATGGAAAGATCAGTCGTGAGTATAATTGGAATTGAGGAAGGAGACTGCTAACTCAAACGCACAGAAAGTATATTCAACAAAATCATAGAAGAAAACTTTCTCAAGCTAAAGAAGAAAATGCCTATAAAGATACAAGAAGCTCCTTCTCCCCAGCGGTTAGTGCTGAGAGTGCGGAGTGTGTGCTCCCGGCTTGGAAGACACATTTATTATTAAAAAAAAAAATCCCAAAAAAAAAAAAAAATCTAAAAAATCCTTTGAAAAAAACCAAAAAAATTTACAAAAAAAATCCGCGTCTCCCCTGCCGGAGACTTTATTTTTTTTTCTTCCTCTTTTATGAAATAACCCGGTGAAGCAGCCGAGACCGAATGGCCCGCCCGCCCGCCCGCAGCCCGCAGCTCCAAGCAGGAACCTAGAGACCGAGGCCTTCCTGCCGCCGGGACCCAGCACTGCCAGCCTCACTCTCCTGGTTCCATGGCCGTTGAGTACGCGTGGATTCCGGTTGAATTTTGTCCCTCTGAGCTCGCCCCCCGCTCCCCTCCCCCCGGCTCCGTCCCCCAGCCCTGCACTCGCTCTCCTCTTCTCACGGAAAGGTTGCGGCCTGCGGCCCCGCAGGCAGCCTTGCCGAGATGGACCCCAGCGCCCCCAGCTACCCCATGGCGTCTCTGTACGTGGGGAACCTGCACCCCAACGTGACCGAGGCGATGCTCTAGGAGAAGTTCAGCCCGGCCGGGCCCATCCTCTCCATCCGGGTCTGCAGGGACATGATCACCCGCCGCTCCTTGGGCTACGTGTACGTGAACTTCAAGCAGCCAGCGGATGCGGAGCGTGCTTTGGATACCATGACCTTTGATGTTATAAAGGGCAAGCCAGTATGCATCATGTGGTCTCAGCGTGATCCATCACTTGGCAAAAGTGGAGTAGGCAACATATTCATTAAAAATTTGGACAAATCCATTGATAATAAAGCACTGTATGATGCATTTTCTGCATTTGGTAACATCATTTCATGTAAGGTGGTTTGTGATGAAAATGGCTCCAAAGGCTATGGATTTGTACATTTTGAAACACAGGAAGCAGCTGAAAAAGCTATTGAAAAAATGAATGGGATGCTTCTAAATGACCGTAAAGTGTTTGTTGGACGATTTAAGTCTCGGAAGGAGCGAGAAGCAGAACTTGGAGCTCGGGCCAAGGAGTTCACCAACGTTTACATCAAGAACTTAGGGGAGGATATGGATGATGAGCGCCTCAAGGACCTCTTCGGCAAGTTCGGGCCTGCCCTAAGTGTGAAAGTAATGACTGATGAGAGTGGAAAATCCAAAGGCTTTGGATTTGTAAGCTTTGAAAGGCACGAAGATGCACAGAAAGCTGTGGATGAGATGAATGGAAAGGAGCTCAATGGAAAACAGATTTATGTTGGTTGGTCGAGCTCAGAAAAAAGTGGAACCACAGACGGAACTTAAGCGCAAATTTGAACAGATGAAGCAAGATAGGATCACCAGATACCAGGGTATTAACCTTTATGTGAAAAATCTTGATGATGGTATTGATGATGAACGTCTCCAGAAAGAGTTTTCTCCATTTGGTAAAATCACTAGTGCAAAGGTTATGATGGAGGGTGGTCGTAGCAAAGGGTTTGGTTTTGTATGTTTCTCTTCCCCTGAAGAAGCCACTAAAGCAGTTACGGAAATGATTGGCAGAATTGTGGCCACAAAGCCACTGTATGTAGCTTTAGCTCAGTGCAAAGAAGAGCGCCAGGTTCACCTCACTAACCAGTATATGCAGAGAATGGCAAGTGTCCGAGCTGTGCCCAACCCCGTGATCAACCCCTACCAGCCAGCACCTCCTTCAGGTTACTTCATGGCAGCTATCCCACAGACTCAGAACCGTGCTGCATACTACCCTCCTAGCCAAATTGCTCAACTAAGACCAAGTCCTCGCTGGACTGCTCAGGGTGCCAGACCTCATCCCTTCCAGAATATGCCCAGTGCTATCCACCCAGCTGCTCCTAGACCACCATTTAGTACTATGAGACCAGCTTCCTCACAGGTTCCACGAGTCATGTCAACACAGCGTGTTGCTAACACTTCAACACAGACCATGGGTCCACGTCCTGCAGCTGCTACTGCTGCAGCCACCCCTGCTGTCCGCACAGTTCCCCAGTATAAATATGCTGCGGGAGTCCGAAATCCCCAGCAACGTCTTAACGCACAGCCGCAAGTTACCATGCAACAGCCTGCTGTTCATGTGCAAAGTCAAGAACCTTTAACTGCTTCCATGTTGGCATCTGGGCCCCCTCAAAAGCGAAAGCAAATGTTGGGTGAACGGTTGTTTCCTCTTATTCAAGTCATGCACTCGACTCTTGCTGGTAAAATCACTGGCATGCTTTTGGAGATTGATAACTCAGAATTACTTCATATGCTTGAGTCTCCAGAGTCTCTCCACTCAAAGGTTGATGAAGCTGTAGCTGTACTACAAGCCCACCAAGCAAAAGAGGCTGCCCAGAAGGTGGTGAACAGTGCCACTGGTATTCCAACTGTCTAAATTGATCAGGGACCACGAAAGGAAACTCGTGCTTCACCAAAGAAAAAAAAATATCTAAACATCGAAAAATTTAAATATTATGAAAAAAACATTGCAAAATATAAAATAAATAAAAAAAGGAAAGGAAACTTTGAACCTTATGTACCGAGCAAATGCCAGGTCTAGCAAACAATGCTAGTCCTAGATTACTTGATTTAAAACAACAAAAAATACAAAAAATAGTAAAATATAAAAACAAATTAATGTTTTATAGACCCTGGGAAAAGAGTTTTCAGCAAAGTACAAAAATTTAAAGCATTCCTTTCTTTAATTTTGTAATTCTTTACTGTGGAATAGCTTGGGATGTCAGTTCTGTTCTAAGTAGCAGAACTGATAACTAAGCAAGGAAACGTAATTTGGATTATAAAATTCTTGCTTTAATAAAAATTCCTTAAACACTGAAAAAAAAAACCAAGATACAAGAAGCTTACAGAACACCAAATAGACTAATCCACCCCCTTAAAAATCTGCTTGCCATATAATAACCAAACCATTAAACCTAAAAATAAAGAAAGAATACTAAAGAACTGCAAAGGAAAATGGCCAAATTACCTATAATGGCAGACTCATCAGAATAAAACCAGATTACGCAATGGAATCAATGAAAGCCAGAAGATCCTGGTCAGATGTTATACAGACACTAAAAGACCATGGCTGCCAGCCCAGACTACTATACTCAGCAAAACTATCAATCATTGTAGGTGGAGTAAACAAGATATTCTACAACAAAACCAGATTTAAACAATACCTGTCCATAAATCTGGCCCTACAGAAATGACTAGAAGGTTACCTCCAAACTAAGGAAACTAGATACACCCATGAACCCACAAGTAATAGATAATCCCCAAGAAGAAAAACCCAAAGAAGGGAAACACACACACACATACACTATCACCAAAAGTAACAGGAAATAACAATAAGTGGTCATTAATATTCCTTAATATCAATGGAATCAATTCACCTATAAAAAGATACATCCTAACATGCTGTATACAAATCAGAAACCTTCCTTTTGCTGTATACAAGAGATATACTTCAACTTCAAAGACAAACATTGGATGAGAGAAAAAGGTTGGGAAAAGATTTTCCAATCAAATGTACCAAAGAAACAAGCTAGTGTAGCCATCCTAAAATCTAACAAAGTCAATCAAAAGAGACCAGGATGGGCTTTATTTATTCATTTCAGAAAAAATCTACCAAGATGAAGTCTCAACTCAATTCTGAACATTTATGCCACTAACACATGGGCACCTACATATGTAAAAGAAACCAACTAAAGCTTAAATCTCATATCAAACCACATATATTAGTAGTGGGAGACTTTGATACTCTACTATCACCAATGGCTAGGTCAACCAGACAGAAACTCAACAGAAAAATAAGGGGTGTAACAGATGTTATGACCCAAATGGACTTAATATATCTGTAACTTTCCATCCAAACAAAAAGTAATATACCTTTTTTCTCAGCACCCCATGGAACTTTCTCTAAAATTGACCATATACTCTGTCATAAAACAAACAACAATAAATATAAAAAAAGAACAATAACTTTTTGTATTGTATCAGACCACCATGGCCTCAAGTTAGAATTCAACAACAATAACAAAAATCACAGAAAGTCTACAGATTCATGGAAACTGAACATCTCTCAATTGAATCAAGGGTCAAGGAAGAAGTAAAGAAAGAAATCAAAGACTTCCTAGAATTCACTGAAAACAAATGCACAACATACTCAAAGTTATGGTACACAATGAAAGTAGTGCTAAGAGAAAGACACATAGGACTAGATGCCTATATGAAAAACCTGGAGCAATCTCACATAAGAGACTTAACAGCACAGATGAAATCTCTAGAACAATTAGAAACAAACTCACCTAGAAGAAGTAGATAGCAGGAAATAATCAAACTTAGAAAAGCATGTACCTCAAGGTTTTATTTATATGAAATGTGAGCACTGGTTAGAAATCAAGATAGCAGCCAATTCTGAAAGGCGATTGAGTTTTTGAACATGGGAGAAGATACAGAGTCATTTGAGAAGTGTTGTGGCTATGCTATATTTCTCATCTGGATGGCAGTTTATAATGTGATTATTTCTTGACTGAAAAAAAAATGTGTGATTTCTACCTTTTATTTCCAGTATTTTCTTTTTAAATGTTTAATAATTGAACTAGAAATTACTATTTTGTCATGCATGTCATATAAATACTGACCTGAATCAAATTTGTGTTGCTGAAGCAAACATCAGAGAATGTTCAGGTTTTAAAAATGAACCGTTCATATTTGCAAGATCTCAGTGCATTACATCCCTTTGGAAGTCAGCTCTTTAGACTGTGCTGCCTGATCACCCTCCTTTATCCAATTCAGCTTCAACAACATCAAACACTTTTTTTTTTCATTCTCTTCTCTGACCTCTAAAGGTTCTGCTAAAATGTGTAAAGTCTTGGCTACTTAAACTCTCCTCTATTCTGAAATGTACTGTCCTACCCTTAAATGGTGGTTCATATTTGTCTGTAGCTCCAGTTTCAGTGAAAATATTGTCTTCTTTGGACTGAGCACATTTGCTGCAATTCATACAGGCAGACCAAAACATATATACACACAAAATAAAAACTGATGGATCTTTTTTAAAAAAACTTACAAGTGGTTAATTAGAAAGATAGAAATGAAAGAAATGAAGTAACCTTAATTTTCTTTATTTTGCTATCTACTATCTTAGTTAGGGTTTTTATTGCTATAAAGAGACACCATGGCCATGGCAAATCTTATAAAGAAAAATATTTAATTAGGGCTGGCTTAGAGTTCAGAGGTTCAGTCCATTGTTATTGTGGCATTAAGCATTGCAGGCCACAGATAGACATGATGTTGTTGAAGATGCAGAGAGTTCTACTTTTTGATCCTCAGACTTCACGAAGTAAATTGGTTTGAGCTTCTGACATCTTAAAGCCCCTGACCTAGTGACACATTTCTTCCCAACAAGGCCACACCTCTTCTTAGTGCTACTATAGGCCTATGAGAGGGCATTTTTATTCAAAGCACCACAGCCATTGTACTGTCGTTATTTACTTCTAATCTATTATTCTATGAAATAACACAAATATTGGAGGCAGAAACTGCCAAATTAAGCTTGTGAAACTCTGAACTTCATAAAATCACTCTCAAATATGTTAGTTGAAGCTGCATGTGCTATGGTCCCATCATACAAGACACAGTTCTCCAAATGAATGTCCATATATGTAGTAGGACAGGCCCATAGGACCAAGGAAATTGGCTCAAACAAGTTGTTAAGGCATCCACATGTACTTTCTTATGAACCAACCAGCAGTCTTCCTGATTACTGAGAATCTGCCTAGCAACAGACACTACCCAGAATTCCTGATCTTTTAGAATCTGCCTAGCAACAAACTTTGTCAGATCTCCTGAAGGTGCCCAGTCAATGAGGGATGGCTACAATAACACCAGATTGTGACACCCTGGGTACTGGGAAGAGGGTATATTAATCCTTTTCAACTGACTTCTGGGGTCTGCGTCATTGACTACTTGCTTTTTTGCCCCCTACCCCAAGGGAACCAGCAACACATATAGAATACCAAGATTTTAGAAGATAAGTAATAAAAGTAGCTCTTGATTGTTTGCCAGAACTTGTAGGCAAGATCCTATTGCTGAAGATACCATCCATTTATTCATAAGACTTGACATAATCATGCTAGTATTGATTTGGAAGTCTATTTTCTCAGGAATAGGCTTCATAGCATCCAAAGTTGCTATGCAAGCAATCAATGGAGCAACTAGTAATTCTACTTATCTGTAAAGCCTATGAACCACAACAGTGACTGGACTGGCAATATATCTCTAATCGTGCAGTAGTGGCACTGTTATCTTGGGGGTAAGCAATAGCTGTCTAATTGACCTGGAGTTCCATGCAATAGGAAGGAACTTATAGTTAGGACTGTAAACCTAGCTAACTATCTGTGGTTATTAAGGTTAAAGATCTTAGAAGAGAACCTATTATCACTTCTTTCTTAAACTAATATAATTCTTAACTATATTTTAAATATTTAAACTTATATCTAGATAAGTGTACCTCTCACTCATCAAAATTTTTTTTTCAATATACCAAGATAATTAGGAAAAGAAACACCTGGTCAAAATAGAGATAAGACCATGGTGTTCCCACTCCCACTTAGCATATCTATAATACAACCTCTACAGGTAAGGTTTAGATAACATTGTAGAAGGGGAGGTAGAAATATTATAGAAGCCAGAGGATAAAATCTACTAATTGAGATAGTATTTTCTGTACATTACAGAAATATTGAAGCCACAAAGGCTCAGCAATATGGTTGCTTGAACAAGACCTGAAAAGCCACATTAATTAACATAACAACATGGACAGAGGAAAGTTTCAAAATATCCCACACTTAAATGAAGAGATACAGACAATTAATGGTTGCTGAAGAAGGGATAATAAGTTTTCTCCAAGGACAGGTAGTTAATTCTGAGTGCTCAGCCCTAAACACAAGTACATTATAGCAACTTTAATAGGATCCATTATATGTAGCAACAGTAATTATAGAACAGATCTTTAAAGTGTCTGAGAAGGATATAGTATGAGTATGAAAGAGAGAAAGAAGTATTGAAATTATGTAAATATTTATAAAATTTTTTTAAAAGTAGCCCACTCTAAAGATGCATATATATTATTGAAGCCCAGTGCAAAACAGGGAGCAGAAAACTCACAGTCAAAACTGCAGAAGCTGTAGTGTGTCTTTTTAAATGACTCACTATAAATTTTAGCTGAATGTGCAGAGCATGTCCACCATAGCTATGGCCTGTCCTAGCCTTTCCTGGACCAGAGACTAGCTTGGATAACTAAACCCATGTGGATGCCCATTGTGACAGCATTTGTAATATGAGGTTTCTAGTCTGGCTTAGTCCCAAGGTCTGGAACTGCCCACTGCTGCTTGGGCTTAGGCCCCTAAAAATGACTCAGACATTTATATTAATTACATTCTGCTTGACCTATGGCTCAGACATATTTCTAGCTATCTCCTCCATCTTAATTTAACCAATTTCCATTAATCTGTCTTGCCACGTGTCCTGTGAGTTACCTGTGTTACTTTTACATATTGATTTTTGGGCAGCTGGATAGTGTCTCTCCCTGACTCTGCCCTTCTTCCCCTTTATCTATGCTCAAATTTCCAGCCTTCTTTTAAGATGCCCTTCAATAGGCCGAATCAGTTCTTTTATTGCCCAATGATAATTCATAGCATACAGAAAGACATCCCATATCACATCATCCTGAGTGAGGTAACTCAGACACAGAAAGACGAACATGGTATGTACTCCCTATTATAGGTGGGTATTAGCTATAAAGGATAACCATGCTACATTTTACAGACTCAGAGAGATGAGGTAAGAAGGAGGGTTTGTAAGAGATTTCTTGAGTGGACTGAGGTATGTTGGGGTAGGAGTACTGAAAGAAGCTACTGGAAAGGTGGGGGTACATTTTAGGTCAGGTAAAAACATGGCATAAGAGAATCTCCCAGGAATCTACAAGGATAGCCTCAGCTAAGACTTCTAGCAATAGAGGATATATAGCCTAAACTGGCCATCTCCTGTGACCAGGCAACAGTTACAGTGGAGGGAGTTGGAAACCAATCCAGCCACATAACATTGGACCTATAGTCTTTCCTGCCTATGAGATGTTCTGGGGTAAGGGTGGCTTCTTACCTATTGAGAAACTGGCCAACAAATGACTATTCTAACCTAAAACCCATGACAGGAGAGTAAGCCCACCTCTGACACTGTCTGGCATACCAGGACACACAGGCTGGATGATCTAGAGATGTAAGAAAAAACCAAACATAACTAGAGGGGAAAAAACTCAATGTAATGATGCCTAATGATATTCTGATGTATGCATAGATTGGTACCTAGCCCAATAGTCATCAAAGATTCTTCATCTAATAGCTGAGGGAAACAGATGAAGAGTCTCACAGGCATTAGTCTATGGAAGAGAGGATAGAAAGATTGTAGGAGACAGAGGAGTCAAGGACACCACAAGAAAACTCAGAGAATCAACTATCTTGGGCTCATGGAGACTTTCAGAGGACTGAACTGACAACCAGGGAGCCTACAGGGATTGACCTAGGGCCTCTCTCTCTATGATACAGTCGTGTAGTTTTGTCTTCTTGTAAGACTCTTACCAGTGGGAGCTAGGGCTATTTTTGGTTTCTTTATTAGAAATGAATAGGGACGTGCTTAGTTTAACTACAATACACCATGTTTTGTTAAATCTATGGGAGGCATGCCCTTTCCTGAACAAAAATAAAAGAAGAGTGAATTGGGGTACAGGAACAGAGTAAGGGTGAAAAGCAGTGATTGGGAGGAGAGAAGACAAGAAAAACTATGGCCACATATAAGACAGACAGACAGACAGACAGACAGACAGACAGATAGATAGATAGGCAGGCAGGCAGACAGACAGACAGACAGACAGACAGACAGACAGACAGACAGACAGACAGACAGATAGATAGATAGATAGATAGATAGATAGATAGATAGATAGATAGAGTGAAAAAAGAAGGCTCCATATCAAGGTTGGATGAGGAAACCTAGTAGGAGGAAAATCCCATGTGTATGCAAAGGAATTAGAGACAACCCCCCTAGCTGTTATGTGTCCTATAAGAACACAGAGATATGCAATGGTAACATATATATGGAGAGAGAGAGAGAGAGAGAGAGAGAGAGAGAGAGAGAGAGAGAGAGAGAGAGAAATGGAGAGAGGGCCTAGATCAAACAATTGCAGGCTCCATAATTGTTGGTTCAGTCTCTGTGAGAGCCCCTCTGAGCCCCTAGTTATTTGATTCTGTAGATCATTTTTGTGTGGTATCGTCAACCTGCTCTGGCTTCTACAATCCTTCCTCCACCTCTTCTGTAGGATTCTCTGAGCTCCACTTAATTTTTGGTTGTGGGTTTCTGCATCTGCTTCTATCAGTTGCTGGATGAAGCCTCTCTGATGCTGATTATACTACACTCTAGTCTGCCAATATAAAGAAATATCATTAGGAATCATTTTATTGACTTTTTTTCTTTCCAGACTTGTCTGGTTCAATCATACATTTCTGAGTTAACTAGCCTCTGGGTCCAAGCTGTCTGACGGTGTCAGGCATGGGCTCACTCTCATGACATGAATCTCAAGTTGAGCCATCATTGATTGGCCACTCCCATAAGTTCTGCACCACCTTTACCATAGCACATCTTGTAATTAGATTATAGATTGATCATTTTGTGGCTGTGTTGGTATCCCAATCTTTCCAGTGAATACCTTCCCTGGTTATGGAAGATAATAAGTTCAGGTTCTGTGTCCTGTATTACTAGGAGTTTTCACTAGGATCACCCTCATAGATTCATGGGAATTTCCATTGCTCTAGATTTTTACCTTGCCCCCAAAACGTACCTCAATTCCAGTCATCTCTTCCAGTGTTCTCTCTCTCTCTCTCCAACTCCCAACTCTTCTCTCATCTTCTTACTCCCACCTGTCCTCGGTGTACTGATGTGTGTCATATATTTTTTCTTCCCAGGGAGATCCATGCATGCCCCTTGAGACTGATTTGGTTTTTGTTTGTTTAGTTAGTTGGTTTTTTAGCCTCTCTGAGTCTGTGGAAAGTAGCACGATTATCCTTTTCTTTATAGCTAACATTCACTTATAAGTGAATACATACCATATTTGTATTTCTGAGTCTGGGTTACCACATTCATGATGATTTTTTTTTCTAGTTCATTCATTTGCTTGCAAATTTAGTGATGCCATTTAAAAAATTTGAGTAATATTCAATTTTGTAACTGTACCATATTATTTTTACTTTTCAGGTAAATGTCATCTAGGTTGTTTCTGTTTCCTGACTATTACAAACAAAGCTTCTATGAATATAGTTGAGTGTGTGTCCTTGTGGTAAGGTGAGGTATCCTTTGGGCACAATCTCACGATTGGTATAGCATGGTCTTGAAGCAGATTGATTCCTAATTTATTGAGAAACTTCTATACTAATTTCCAAAGTAGTTGCACTCCCATCAGAAACTGAGGAGTATTCACCTTGCTCTACATCATCTCCAGCATAAGCTGTCACTTTTGTTTTTTATCTTAGGCATTCTGACATGTGTAGATAAAATCTGAGTCACTTTGATTTCCATTTCTCTAAAAGCTCAGCCAATTGAGATTCCCCTATTGAGAATTCTGTTTAGATATGTACCCCATTTTGTCAATGTAATATATGTTATTGAGACTTTGGGAATTTCACATGATACACCTCAATCACATTCACCTTCCAGTCCTACAATGTAAGCACAAACTGCTTATAAATAGTGGCTCTTCATAATGGTAACCTGAAACCAGTTGGGGAATTTCCCCCATTTTTGGTGTTTTTTGTTTTTTTTTTTTTTTTTTTTTTTTTTTTTTTTTTTTTTTTTTTTTTTTTTTTT
>PVIH01024976.1:0-21609 GCA_004025045.1 Sigmodon hispidus | reverse complement strand
TTTTTTTTTTTTTTTTTACTGTTCAGTAGTACTCCATTGTATAGATGTACCACAGTTAATCCATTCTTCAGTTGAGGGGCATCTAGGTTGTTTCCAGGTTCTGCTATTATGAAGAATGCTGCTATGAACATAGTTGAGCTAACGCTTCTGAGGTGCAGGTGTGTGTCTTTAGGGTATATGCCTAAGACTGGTATTGCTGGATCCTTGGGGAGATTGAGTCCCAGTTTTCTGAGAAACCACCATACTGCATTCCAGAGTGGTTGAACAAGCTTACACTCTCACCAACAATGGAGGAGTGTTCCCCTTGCTCTGAAACCTCTCCAGCATAGGCTGTCATTTGTGTCTTTAATCTTAGCCATTCTGACAGGTGTCAGGTGGTATCTCAAAGTTGTTTTGATTTGCATTTCTCTGATGGCTAAAGATGTTGGGCACATTTTCATGTGCCTTTCAGCCATTTTTAATTCTTCTGCTGAGAATTCCTTTTTTAGTTCTGAACCCCATTTTTTAATTGGGTTATTAAGGGTTTGGGGCTCTAGTTTCTTGAGTACTCTATGTTTTAGAGATAGATCCTCTGTCACTTGTAGGGTTAGTAAACATCCTTTCCCATTCTGGAGGCTGTTGTTTTGTCTTATTGACTGTGTCCTTAGCCTTACAGAAGCTTCTCAGTTTTAGGAGGTTCCACTTATTAATTGTTGTTCTTTGTGTCTGCGCTACTGGTATTATATTTAAAAAGTGGTCACCAGTGCCAATGTGTTGGAGGGTGTTTCTCACTTTCTTTTCTGTCAAGTTCAGTGCAGCTGGGTTTATGTTGAGGTTTTTGATCCACTTGGATTTAAGTTTTGTGCAAGGTGATAGGCCTGGATCTAATTTCATTTTTCTACACACTACCATCCAGCTATGCCAACACTGTTTGTTGAAAATACTATCTTTCTTCCATTGAATATTTTTGGCCTCTTTGTCAAAAATCAAGTGTTCATAGGTGTGTGGGTTAATGTCTGGGTCTTCAATTTGATTCCATTGATCCACAAGTCTGGTTTTTTTTTTTTTTTAACTTTATTTATTTATTTATTTAATTATTTGCCTTGGTGTTTGCCTGGAACTGGAACTACAGACAGTTGTTAGCTGCCATGTGGGTGCTGGGAATCGAACCCGGGTCCTCTGGAAGAGCAGATGGTGCTCTTAACCACTGAGCCATCTCTCCAGCCCCACAAGTCTGGTTTTATGCCAGTACCAAGCTGTTTTTATTACTGTAGCTCTATAGTATAATTGGAAGTTGGGGATGGTGATGCCACCTGAGGTTCTTTTGTTGAGCAAAATTGTTTTGGCAATCCTGGCTTTCTTGTTATTCCAAATGAAATTGAGTACTGTTATTTCAATGTCTGTAAAAAATTGTGTTGGGATTTTGATGGGAAGTGCTTTGAATCTGTTGATTGCTTTTGGTAGAATTGCCATTTTCACTATGTTGATCCTACCTATCCAGGAACATGGGAGATCTTTCCATTTTCTGATATCCTCTTCAATTTCTTTCTTCAGAGACTTAAAATTTTTGTCAAATTTGATAGTTCTTTGGTTATAGTTACACCAAGGTATTTAATGTTATTTGCAGCTATTATAAAGGGTAATGTTTCCCTTATTTCTTTTCAGCCCTTTTATCTTTAGTGTATAGGAGTGCTACTGATTTCTTTGAGTTAATCTTGTATCCTGCTACATTGCTGAAGGTGTTTATCAGCTGTAGAAGTTCCCTGGTAGAATTTTCTGGGTCACCTATGTATACAATCATGTCATCTGCAAAAAAGAGATAGTTTGACTTCTTCTTTTCCAATTTGTATCCTTTGAATCTCCTTTTGTTCTCTTATTGCTTTAGCTAACACTTCGAGAACTATGTTGAATAGATAAGGGGAGAGGGGACATCCTTGTCTAGTTCCTGATTTTAGTGGGATTGCTTTGAGTTTTTCTCCATTTAGTTTGATGTTCACTGTCTGCTTTTTGTAAATCGCTTTTATTATATTTAGGCATTTTCCCTGTATTCCTGATCTCTGCAGGACTTTTATCATAAAGGAGTGTTGGATTTTGTCAAAGGCTTTTTCAGCATCTAAGGAGATGATCATGTGTTTTTTTCCTTCAATTTGTTTATATGGTGGATGACATATACAATTTTCCATATGTTGAACCATCCCTGCATTTCTGGGATGAAACCTACTTGATCATGGTGAATAACTTTTTAAATGTGTTGTTGTACACAGCTTGCCAGAATTTTGTTGAGAATTTTTGCCTCAATGTTCATGAGGGAAATTGGTCTGTAATTCTCTTTCTTTGTTGTGTCTTTGAGTGGCTTGGATATCAGGGTTTTTGTGGCCTCATAAAAAGAGTTTGGTGATATTCCTTTGGTTTCTACTGTATGGAACAGTCTGAGGAGTATTGGTATTAGCTCTTCTTTGAATGTCTGGTAGAACTCTGCACTGACACCATCTGGGCCTGAGTTTTCTTTCAGGGGGAGAATTTTAATGATAGCTTCAATTTCCTTTGGTGTTATAGGACTGTTTAGGTCTTTAATCTGATCTTGATTTAATTTTGGTAAATGGTACCTGTTCCAGAAATATGTCTATTTCTTCTAGGTTCTCCATTTTTATGGAGTATAAATTTTCAAAGTATGACCTAATAATTCTCTGGATTTCCTGAGAGTCTGTTGTTATGTTCCCCTTTTCAGTTCTGATTTTGTTGATTTAGATACTTTTGCTGATGCTATTTCAATATAAAATAAAAAGTAGAATACTTCCAATATTAGGCTACCAAAAGGTAAGAAATATGAACAATATTAATTATGAAAGAATAAGCAGGGATAGAAATATAGCTCAGGAGTTGGGCACTTGTCTAGCATATACAGAACTCTGGTATTCAAATTCCAGCACCACCCCAGTCCACACCTCTGCCAGAAACCTTCAACTCCATCAGAGTACAGGCCAGCTCTTTAAAGTCCGATAAGCTACCAAACACCGTACCCCGGCCCTGCCTGCATCCACACAGCATAGCATCAACCATTTCTCTTCTTCTCCTTACCATGTCCAGGCCTACACCTCTGTTGAAAGCCCTCTACCCCACCAGAGGCCAGGCCAGCATCCTGAACCCCTGGCCAGATCAGAGGCCATACAGGCCATCAGAAGACCAGACCTAATAAGAGCAGAGACCCTGTATTCAACCACTGGCTAAGAGGAAAACAAAAACCAAGGAACAAAACACCCATCCAACAAAGACAAACCCAGAAACCAGCACGTAGACCTATAATCTCTCCAAATCTAGATGCCTAGATCAGTGTAAGAACACAATCTACAACAGCCAGGACAATATGTCACCACCCGAGCCTAGTCATCCCAGTACAGCAAGCACTAAATATTCCAACACAGCTGAAGCACAAGAAAACAACCTTAAAATCAACCTTAGAAGATAACAGAGGTTCTTGAAGAGAAAATTAATAAATTCCTTAATCAAGAAAAAGACAATCAGGGACTGGAGAGATGGCTCAGCAGTTAAGAGACTGACTGTTCTTCCAGAGGACCGGGGTTCAATTCCCAGCACCTACATGGCAGCTCACAACTGTCTATAGTTCCAGTTCCCAGTTCTAGGCGAACATCAAGGCAAATAAATAAAATTAAATAAAGTTTTTTTAAAAAAAGAAAAAGACAATCAAAAAATTAAAGGAAATAATAAATCCTTTAAAGAATGTCAAGAAAACCAAGACAAACAGTTGAAAAAAACTGTTTCAAGACTAAAAATGAAAGAATGCAATAAAGAATACACAAACTGAAGGAATTTTAGATATGAAAAAGTTTAGGTAAGAAAACAGAAACTACAGACCAAGGATCATCACAGAATATAAGAGATGAAAGGGAAAAATCGCAGGCACTGAAGACATGACAGAAGTAATAGATACACTGGTCAAAGAAAATGTTAAATCTAAAAGATGCCTGGCACAAAACATTCAGAAAATCTCGGACACTATGAAAAGACCAAACCTAAGATTACTAGAAATAGAAGATCCCCAGTTCAAAGGCCCAAAAAATATTTTTTTAAAAGGATCATAGAAAAAAAAATTTTAACCTAAAGAATAAAATGCCTATAAAGGTACAAGAAGCTTACCAAACACCAAACTGATTGAGCTGGAAAATAAATTCCCCTCATCATGTGATAATCAAAACAATAAACATAGAGAACAAAAAAAAAAAATACTAAAAGCTGCAAGGGGAAATGAGCAAGTAATATATAAAGACAAACCTATTGTAATTATATGCAACTTCTCAATGGAGACTCTAAAAGCCACAAGGGCCTGGACAGATGTGCTGCTGACTCTAAGAAAGCATAGGTTCTAGCCCATACTACTATACCAAGCAAAATTTTCAATAGTCAGAGATTTTTAAAAAACCAAGATATACCATAATAGAGTGAAATTTAAACAGTCCTACAGAAGGTAATAAAAGGAAAATTCCAGCCCAAAGAAGTTAACTACACCCATGGAAACACAGGCAATAATCATAACTCAAAGAAGGAAACACACACCACCACTGCCACTGCCACCTACAAAAAATAACAGAAAGTAACAATCATTGGTCATTGATATCTCTCAATATCAAATTCCCAATATCAGTATTAATTTCCCAATAAAAAGATACAGATTGACAGAATGGATGCAAAAACAAGACCTATCTTTCTGCTATATACAAGAAACATACTTCAACATCAAAGATAGACATTACCTCAGAGCAAAAAAATTGGAAAAGATTTTTTTAAGCAAATGCCCCAAGAAGCAAGCTCATGTAGCTACTATACATCTAACAAAATAGACTCCAAACCAAAATTAATCAAATGAGACAGGGAAGAACACATCATAATCAAAAAAAAAAAAAACTACCAAGATGACATTTCATTTCTCAACATCTATGTCCCAAATGCAAGAGCACCCACATTTATAAAAGAAACATTACTAAAGCTTAAAACACACATCAATCCTCACACATTGATATGGAAGGCTTCAATACCCGACTATCACCAATGGACAGGTCATCTGGAAAAAGTAAACACAGAAATAATGAAGCTAAAGATGTTCTGAACCAAATTGCCCTAACAGATATCTACAGAACATTTCACCCAAGCACAAAATAATATACCTTCTTGTCAGCACCTCACTGAGTTTTCTTCAAAATTAATCATATACATGGTCACAAAGCAAGTCTCAACAAATACAAGGAAATTGAAATAATCCCCTGCATCCTATAAGACCACCACAGATTAAATAAAGCTGAATTTCAACAATGACAGAAATAACACAAAAGCAACAAACTCATGGAAATTGAACAACTCTATGCCAACGACTACTGAATCAAAGCAGAATAAAGAAGAAAATTAAATACCTCCTAGACTTCAGTGAAAACCAGTGTGGCATTCAAAAAAACAAAACAAAAAAACACAACTCTACATGGAGTCTGAGGTTTCTTATGGCAAAAGCTAGCTATAAGGGCAATTGCTTCAATTGCTGACAATACACTGTCCAAGCTAGACCAGCACAACACAAGAAAGGAAACTGCCAAACTTTGCCAAGACAAGGTAGGACAGTCCTTCAGAATTCCCTACTTCAAAGAAAAGTCTGTCAGATATGCTAGGCCTGTAGGGCAAAGATGGATGTTCTAATGTTACAGAGGAACTTGGGGTAACTATCCAGGCAGTCAGATGTCCCTATCATTAGGTAACATTGCCCTCTTATTGGGTCTTGGGTGGAGCTGAAGCCTAGATAGTCATAGTTTTCCTTAGTTATGTTAAAAAGTAAATTAGGTCCAAAACTTTGGAATCATGAAGATAGATAATAGAGTATTTTCTTTAATTTTGCCGAATACAAAAAGACTAGATACTATAACTGTAATTCTTACTATTTTGCTGCATATAATTTTACTCTGTTAAAGTAAGAACCTTCCTTTTTAATTAAAAGGGGAGAATTCTGTGAGATAATCCCTTTGTACACTGTAAAGACTTGTCACTCAATCTGATTTAATAAAACTCTGATTGGCTGGTAGCCAGACAAAAAAATACAGGCAGAACAGCCAAACTGAGAATGCTGGGAGGAAGAAGAGGAGTTTGAGGAACCACAGAGTAAGCAAGACATGCTGGAGGACAGGTAAAGCTATGAGCCACATGGTAGAATGTAAATTAACAGAAATGGGGTAATTTAATTTGTAAGACCTAATTATTAATAAGCCTTAACTATCAGCTGAGCATTTGTAATTAAAAAACAACAAAAAGGAAAAGAAAATGAATGTACAACATACCCAAACTTATGGGACATGATGAAAGCTGTTTCAAGAGCAAAGTACACAACACTGAGTGCTTTATACATAATTTGCAGAGATCTCATACTAGCAACTTAACAGCATATCTGAAAGCTCTACAATCAAAAGCAGCAAACACACCCAAGGGGAGATTTCAGGAGATAATCATACTGAGAGCTGAAATCAATAAGATAGAAACAGGGGCTGGAGAGACTGTTGAGAGACAGCTCAGCAGGCTCAGTGGGCTCAGAGGTTAAGAGCACTGATTATTCTTTCGGAGGACCTGAGTTTGATTCCCAGCACCCACATGGCAGCTAACAACTGTCTGTAATTCCAAGATCTGACACCCTTACAAAGTTATACATGCCAGCAAATCACCAATTCACATAAAATAAAAATAAATATTAAAAAAATAAGATAGAAACAAAGAGAACAATACAAAGAATCAATGAAACAAAAAGTTGGTTCTTTGAGAAAATCAACAAAATAGACAAACCCTTATCCAAACTAACTAAAAGACACAGAAAGAAAATTCAAATCAACAAAATTATAAAAAAAAAAAGGAGGACATAACAAACAATGAAGAAATCCAAAGACTCATGAGGTCAGACCTTCAAAACCTGTATTCTACAAAACTGGAAAATATGTAAGAAATGGACAAATTTCTTTGTAGATACTACTTACCAAAGTTAAATATCAAATAAACAATTTAAATAGTCCTACAACCCCTAAGGAAATAGGAATAGTCATTAAAACTCTCCCAAACAGCCAGACCCTCCTATGTACAAATAACAACCAGGTGTGGAAAGCAATCAGGAAAACAATACCCTTAAGAATAGTCACAAATAAAATATCTTGGGGTAACTATAACCAGGTAAGTGAAAGATCTGTAAGACAAGAACTTCAAGCCTTTCAAGAAAGAAACTGAAGATGACAGAAAATGAAAAGATATTGCATACTCATGAGTAGATAGGATTAACATAATAAAAATGGCAATCTTAGCAAAAGCAATCTACAGATTCAATGCAATCCCCATTAAAATCCCAACACAATTCTTTACAGACCTTGAAAGAACAATATTCAACATCATATGAAAAAAAAGGATAGCTAAAACAATTCTGTACAATAAAAGAACTATCAGAGGTATCACCATCTATGTCTTCAAGCTATACTACAGAGCTATAGGAATAAAAACTGCATGTGCTGGCATAAGCACAACTAGGTTGATGAGTGTTGGAGACTGACCCAGGACTATTTAGAATTTCCTGCTTCTTGGATGAAGCGTCCTTGGTAAATTACTAGCTTTGCAAAAACAAATCTTGGAGTCCTTCAAGATTAGGCGTCCTTAGTTAGTTACAGAAGTGAACTTCATGGAGTCTCCCATGATAAGGTGTTCTTCGCTAAACTGCAGGCCTTGCAAAAAACGGGATGTCCTTGGCCCATCATACAATGTACGTTTAGATAGGGTTTCAAAAAGTAATCAGTCAGCTGCAGAATCATGGGACCAAAGAGATCCTGCCCACCCGGACTTCCTCTGATAATTTTTCACTCTCCTCTTCGGTTAACTCCCCTCTCTCTGCTTCCCCTCTCTGCCTGGAGCCTTGCACTCCCCTCTCTCCGACTCCCCTCCCCTTCCAAAAGCACTGCTTAAAGAGCCTCAGCATTCACTCAATAAACGAAGCCTTGACGTGACTCAGACTGACTCTTGTCATTCTTTATGCGCTTGGCTTCCTCTCTCTCTCCCCTCATTTGCTTCACAGGTGGCACCCCCCTCGAAACCCTCGAAAAACTGGACCTGCTGGACAGGGACAGATGAGTGGACATAGAAGCAAATCTACACACCTATGGACACCTGATTTTTGACAGAGAAGTCAAAATTATACAATGGGGAAAAAAGTATCTTCAACAAATGATGCTGGTCTAACTAGAGATGTCAGCATATAAAAGAATGCAAATAGATCCATATCTGTCAACCTGTACAAAACTCAAGTCCAAGTAGATCAAAGATCTCAATACAAATCCAGAAAAACTGAACTTAATCAAAGAGAAAGGGGAAATAGTCTTGAATGCATTGGTGGCACAGGACATAACTTCCTCAACAGAACACTAATAGTGCAGGCACTAAGATAGACAATTAATTAATGAATGAAACTGAAAATCTTCTGTAAGGGAAAGGATACTATCTGTCAATAGGACAAAACAGCAACCTACAGATAAGAGCTTCATCGACCACACATCCTACAGAAAGCTAATTTCATATATATATATAGAACTCAGAGGGGAGGGAAGGGGAACGGTAGTTGGTATGTAAAATATTTTTTAAAAACCTTTTAAATAAAGAAAAGAAAAAAAAAGAACTCAAAAAACTAGACATTAAAAAAAATTCCAAATAATCGAATTAAAAAGCAGAGTGTGGGGGGCTGGAGAGATGGTTCAGCGGTTAAGAGCACCGTCTGCTCTTCCAGAGGACCCGGGTTCGATTCCCAGCACCCACATGGCAGCTAACAACTGTCTGTAATTCCAGTTGCAGGCAAACACCAAGGCAAATAAATAAATAAACAAAGTGTTTAAAAAAAAAAAAAGCAGAGTGTGGCGGGAAATCAGTATTTACTCAGGTAAATTCTGATGACGTCAACATAGATGCTACTACTATACAAAAAATGCTATAGAAGACTGTCCAGGTAGTTAACTGTTGTTGACCACTCCTAAATCTTAAAAGTTACTCTCTCATGCTTCCAACTTTCAGGTAATATATTCTCCCTCTCAGGTCTTGATGATGTTGAAGACTAGACAGTTAAGGTTGCTTTGCTATTACTTCATATCTCAGCAAAAATTTTCAAATACTAAAACTTTATTATAAGCCCTTAGCCAAACTAATCAAAAAACAGAGAGAGAGTGTTCAAATCAACAAAACCAGAAATTAAAAGGGGGACATACCAAGAGACCCCCCAGGAAATCCAGAGAATTATCAGATCATATTTTGAAAAGCTGTATTCCACAAAAATGGAAAACCTAGAAGAAATGGACAGCTTTCTGGACAGGTACCATCTACCAAAATTAAATGAAGATCAGATTAATTACCTAAACAGGCCTATAACCCTTAAGGAAATTGAAGCTGTCATTAAAAGCCTCCCCAAAAATAAAAGCCCGGGTCCAGATGGTTTCAGTGCTGAATTCTATCAGACATTCAAAGAAGAATTACTACTGTTACTCCTCAAACTATTTCACACAGTAGAAACTGAAGGAATATTGCCAAATTCCTTTCATGAGGCCACAATTACCCTAATACCCAAGCCACACAAAGATAAAACAAAGAAGGAGAACTACAGACCAATCTCCCTCATGAATATTGACGTGAAAATTCTCAACAAAATTTTAGCAAATCGCATACAACAATGTATAAAAAAATATCATCCACCATGACCAAGTAGGCTTCATCCCAGAAACGCAGGGCTGGTTTAACATATGAAAAACCATAAACGTTATCCATCATATAAACAAACTAAAGGAACAAAACCACATGATCATATCCTTAGATGCTGAAAAAGCCTTTGACAAAATCCAACACTCCTTTATGATTAAAGCCCTGGAGAGATCAGGAATACAGGGAGAATACCTAAATATAATAAAGGCGATTTACAAGAAGCTGACAGCCAGTATCAAACTTAATGGAGAAAAACTCAAAGCAATCCCACTAAAATCAGGAACTAGACAAGGATGTCCTCTCTCCCCTTATCTATTCAATATAGTTCTTGAAGTTTTAGCTAAAGCAATAAGAGAATAAAAAGAGATTAAGGGGATACAAATTGGGGAAAAGAAGTAGTGAAGCTATCTCTATTTGCAGATGATATGATTGTATACATAAGTGACCCATAAAATTCTTCCAAGGATCTGTTACGGCTGATAAACACCTTCAGCAATGTAGCAGGATACAAGATTAACTCAAAGAAATCAATAGCCTTTCTATACACTAAAGATAGAGGAGCTGAAAAAGAAATAAGGGAAATATTATACTTCATAATAGCTGCTAATAGCATTAAATACCTTGAAGTAACTATAACCAAAGAAGTAACAGACCTATTTGACAAAAATTTTAAATCACTAAAGAAAGAAACTGAAGAGGATATCAGAAAATGGAAAGATCTCCCATGTTCCTAGATTGGTAGGATCAACAGAGTAAAAATGACAATTCTGCCAAAGGCAATCTACAGATTCAATGCACTGCCCATCAAAATCCCAACACAATATTTTTTGGACCTTGAAAGAATAATACTCAATTTCATTTGGAATAACAGGAAAGCCAGGATTGCCAAAACAATTTTACCCAACAAAAGAACCTCAGGAGGTATCACCATCCCTGACTTCAAGTTATACTATAGAGCTACAGTAATAAAAACAGCCTGCTACTGGCATAAAAACAGACTTGTGAATCAATGGAATAGAATTAACCCTAAAACCTATGAACACCTGATCTTTGACAAAGAGGCCCAAAACATTCAATGGAAAAAACATAATATATTTAACAAATGGCGTTGGCATAGCTGGATGGAAATGTGTAGAAAAATGCAAATAGATCCGAGCCTGTCACCCTGCACAAAACTCAAATCCAAGTGGATCAAAGACCTCAACATAAACCCAGCCACTCTGAACTTGATAGAAAAGAAAGTGGGAAATACACTTCTATGAATTGGCACAGGTGACCACTTCCTAAATATAACACCAGTGGCACAGACACTAAGACCAACAATCAATAAGTGGGTTCTCCTGAAGCTAAGAAGCTTCTGTAAAGCTAAGGACACTGTCAATAGGCCAAAACGACAGCCTACAGAATGGAAAAAGATTTTCACCAACCCTACAAGTGATAGAGGACTGACTGGTCTCTAAGATATATAAAGAACTCAAGAATTCTAGAAGAACCTTGAAGAACCCAATCAAAAAATGGGGTTCAGATCTAAAAAGGGAATTCTCAGCAGAGGAATTACGAATGGCTGAAAGGCACCTGAAAAAGTGCTCATCATCTTTAGCCATCAGAGAAATGCAAATCAAAACAACTTTGAGATACCACCTGACACCTGTTAGATTGGCCAAGATAAAAGACACAGAGGACAGCCTATGCTGGAGAGGATGCGGAGCAAGGGGACCACTCCTCTATTGTTGGTGGGAGTGTAAGCTTGTTCAGCCACTTTGGAATGCAATATGGCAGTTTCTCAGAAAATGGAGAATCAATCTGCCCAAGGACCCAGCAATATCACTTCTGGGTGTATACCCTAAAGATGCACAGTCACACTCCAAAGGCATTAGCTCAACTATGTTCATAGCAGCGTTATTTGTAATAGCAAGAACCTGGAAACAACCTAGATGTCCTCAACTGAAGAATGGATTAACAAACTGTGGTACATGTACACAATGGAGTACTACCCAGCAGTAAGAAAAAAAATGATATCCTAAAATTTGCAGGCAAACGGATGGATTTGGAGAATATTCTCCTGAGTGAGGTATTACAAACTCAGAAAGATAAGCAGGGGATGTACTCACTCATTAGTGGACTCTAAACAAACAAACAAACAAACAAACAAAAAAGCAAAGCATACCCAAGCTGCAAATCACAACCACTGAACAGCTTGGGATCAGAAACACCCTGGACTGACTCCTCGGATCCCACTCCCCCTAGAGGAACATCTGACTCACTCTTGAGGGAGTGGGGAGAAAACTGGATCTGCCAGGAGTGGAGACTGAACTAAGCAATATTGGGTCAGTGGGACCATGGGACTGCCTGCTGCCTGCCCAGGGAGGGGATGGGGAGTTGTGGAGAAGAAAGAATGACCTGATGAGGTGGTAGGGGGAAGGGACCTTGAATAAGGATATACAAGGATAGAAAGTGTGACTTCTTTGTTAATAATAATAATAATAATAATAATAATAATAATAAAAGATTAAAAAGGAAAAAAACTTTATTATCTAAGATAAACAACTTTAAAACAATCCCTATACACTGCCTCATATCAATATTCTAGACATTAAGATGCACCTTGTATTTGTTGTTTGTTAGTTATAGTGTGACCTTGCTTATGTTGGCGCCTTTCCTTTCCCCAGACACAACCTTATGATAATCTCTATAATATATAGTCTTATATTTAGTTTAAAACTTTCTTATTTAGACCAAAAAAAAAAAAGAGATGTAGCAGGAATGGATGACGTCATGGAACCGGATCTGACTGGGGTATGGCCAGCTGGGGAGACCCGGAACAAGGAGGTAACTCAGCCCTTGGGCCCCCAGTATGTTAGGGAAGAAGCTCTGTTGCATTCCCTTGTATACCGCTTGCTTCTTTTCTTCACCTCAAAATCTCCTTGATACCATAAATGTTTTTAAAATAATAAATATTACCAAATCATATATATATAACAACTTTATATCAATTGCAATAGCAGGGTTCAGACCTAGACAGAGAACTCTCAACAGAGAAATCTTGAATAGCCAAGGAACATTAATGAAATGTTCAGCATCAATAGCCATCAGGGAAATGCAAATTAAAATAATTTTTAGATTCCATCTTACACCCGTCAAAATGGCTAAGATTAAAAACACAAGCTGGAGAAGATGCAAAGCAAGGAGAACATTCCTCCATCGCTGGTGAGAGCACAAATTTGTACAGCCACTTCAGAAATCAATAAATTAATATGGCAGAGGTTTTTTGGTTTTTTAATATTTATTTTTATTTTCTGTGAATTGGTGTTTTGCCTGCACGTATAGCTGTGTAAAGGTGTCCGATCTTGGAATTACAGACAGTTGTGAGCTGCCATGTGGATGCTGGGAATCGAACTCAGGTCCTCTGGAAGAACATTCAGTGCTCTTAACCATTGAGCCATCTCTCCAGCCCAATATGGCAGTTTTTTAGAAAAATGGTAATCCATCTACCTGAGCATATACCCAAAGGACACTTCCTCCTATCACAAGGACACTTGTTCAACTACTATGTTCATAGTACATTTATTCATAATAGCTAGAAATCGGGAAAAAAAATCTAAATGTCCCTCAACCAAATAATGAACAAAGGAAATGAGGTTAAAACAATGACATCATAAAATTTGCAGGCAAATGGATGAACTTTAAAAGGTCATCCTGAATGAGGTAACCCAGATCCAGAAAAACAAATACGGTATGCACTCACTTATAAGTGGATATTGTCTGTAAAGGATAGTGATGCTACAACCTACAGACCCAGAAAGGCTAGGCAACAAGGGAGGCTTAAGAGGAGGACACTTGGATGTCCCTGGGAAGGGGAAATAGAATATATTTTGCTGGTGGACAAGGGGCAGGAGGAAATGAGAACAGAAGGAATCACATAGGAGAATGAAAGAGAGGGAAGAGTACTGAAAAAGACAGCTAGAAAAGGGGGCATTTCAGGGTGAGGCAGAAGCCTAGGTGCAATGCAAACTCCCAGGAATCTACATGGGTGACCCTAACTAAGACTCCTAGCAATATGTATCCTGAACTGGCCATCTCCTGTAACCAGGCAAGACTACTAGTAGAGGGACTGAGGCACAAACCCAACCACATAACCTTCAACCTACAATTTGTCCTGCCTACAAGATGTGCTGGGGTAAAGGTGGCACAGAAATTGTGGGAATGGCCAACCAATGACCAGTATAGCCTGAGACTCATGCCATGAGAGGGAACCCACCCCTGACACTACCTGAAGTGCCAGGACCCAGAGAATGGATAGCCTAGAGACCTAGGATAGAACCAAACACAACTGTCAAAACAGAAGATCAATGTAATGATGTCTAATGATATTAGACTATATTCATAGATTGGTGCCTATTGTCGTCAGAAAGGTTTCTTCTAACAACTGATGGAAACAGTTGATGCAGAGACCCATAGCCAAACATCAGAAATAGCTTGGGCAATCCTGAGGAAGAGGAAGGATTGTAACAGCCAAAGAGGTCAAGGATGTCACATAAAAACCAACAGAATCAACTAACCTAAACTCATAGGGGCTCACAGAGACTGAAGCAACAACCGAAGAGCCTGCATGGGACTGATATAGCCCTCAGCATATTACAGTTTTGTAGCTTGATCTTCTTGTAGAACTCCTAGCAGTGGGAGCAGGACCTGTCTCTGACTCTTGTGGACTTTTGGGATCCTATTCCTCATACTGGTTGTCTTGCCCAGCCTTAATACAAAGAGGTACCTAATCTTACTGTAACATGATATGCCTTGTTTTGTTGATATACCTGAGGGGCCTGCCCTTTTCTGAATAGAAACATAAGAGAAGTGGAAGGAAAAAATGATGAAAGTGGGGGGAAGAGACTCAGAGGAGGGACTGGAGGAAAAATTGTGGTCAGAATATTAAAAATAATAAAAATAAAAATAATAATAATATAAAATATTTTAAAAGAATGTTTCTAGTTATAACTGCTAATTAAAATGTATCCTATTTTATTAAGTTAGTATTAATAATGGACTAAACACATAAAATCTAATATATAACATCAGTATTCTATGCAGTCTTATTTAAGTGCACATTTTAACAAAATTTTTAATAACAAAGATGCACAGTTAAGCATTATTTTTTCACTTTGCATGCTAGCAATAAATTCTTCTACCTAGATATAGTTACACAGCACTAAAACTATAAATAAATTAATTTATTTTTGCCAAATACTGAAGAAAAATATTTAAAGGTATGAACAGGCTTCAAGATAAGCATATAGCTATAGCTACATTTGCATTTTTGTAATTTTAGAAAAATAATTTTAACACTTTCTCAGCCTTAGAAAACTCTTACAATTCTGCCAAAAAGATGATTGTAGCTACTATAAAGAATTAAAAATGAACTAGAAAACAGTTGTTACAACTGCTAATAATATATGAGGCAAATACACAATAAGGAACACAATGATAAACTCTCCATTACCTTCACATTAGGCTTCTTTGTTGAAACTCCTCTGTACCAACCTAAAAAGATATTAAAATAATGTTATTACCATTCTATAAGAGACATAATAGTAATTTTAGAAAAAGCAGAGGAATGTGAGATTTTCCTTATGCTTTGGCTTCATTAAGGATCTACAATGGAGTGCTAATAGTTTACCCCTAAAGGAACAAGTCTTTATTTTTATTCAGTTTTGATTATATGACATGTAATAGTGCACATGTAGTCTCCCACCTTGGCCTTGGGGTACAGGCCCTAGGGCGTGGCCTTGGAGCCAGTTTAAAATTTGGGATACAGGTATACAAGCTCTCTCTCAGATGGCATGAAAACATGGGATCAGTCCAGCCTTCCAGGAACATCACGACTATATTTGCCCTTTTGTATCACTGAGTTGCTTTCCCTAGAACCCTTTAATAAATAAATAATCTTTCTCAGTCACTCATGATTTTCTCGAATTAATGTCAGATAGGAAATAAAGTCCAGACTGGTGATTCATTCACTCTTCCATGCAGCATGCTATACTATTCACTTGTTTGTTTGTTATTATTGTTTCTATTCAGTTGCTAAAGTCAGTATGCCTACTATTACAGAGAGATCTATCTTTTCGTTCAGCATATATATATATACAGTAGTACTAATAAAAGTTTCAATTACACAACAGAAGTATAATTTTGAAGTAAAAAAAATTTATTGCCAAACTTTCTCAATTCTAATCTATTATTTTCAGAGTTTTGCTATAGTTCATTAGTGTTTGAGAAGAAACAGCATGTAAAAGTATAAACCAAGATAAATACATACAAAATGAAAATAAAACTAGAAAGCATAAATAACGGCTAATATTAACTGAGAACTTTTGTTATTAATTTTACTTATTAGAACTAAGGGTATTTTTCATATACTAATCTTCAGATCTCATGGCAGTACTATGAAAGTACTAATTTTCTCCTATGAGAATATACTAAAAAGAACAGAAGTTCTGCTTCTTTTATTAACAACAGCTAAGACAATAAATTTCAATAACTAGTTTCACAAACTGAATCTCAGTTTCTTCATTGATTGTTTTAGATAATTTTCAGCACTTGGCAAACAAAGGCAGGCAGATCTCTGTGAGTTCAAGGCCAGTCTGGTCTATAGAGCTAGTTCCAAAACATCTAAGGCTGTACAAAGAAACCCTGTTTCAAAAACCTTTTTTAAAAAATGATGATCTTATTATACCTAATATATTGAGATATCACATGGTAGAATGAGTCTCTCTAAAAACCTTGAGAATAAATAGGCAAATAAAGCCATGAGAATGCTCTAAAGCTACAGTATTCAAAGCTGTAAGCTACTGGGGGAAAATAGGCAAACAATCTATCAGCCAAACTCATAAAAGTTAGAAGGATGGATGCCAAGACAGGATAGAAAATGAAGTTAAAATGTTAATTAACAAGTGTGGTGGTTTAAACAAGAAATGTCCCCGATATGCTTATATATTTGAACACCTGGTCCCCAGTTGGTATTTGGAGAGGTGGTATAGCTTTAATAAAGGAAAGACCACTGTCTCCTCTCTATCAAGAGGCATTCATTTGTCCCTCAAGGGAAAATATCTCTCCACCCTCCCTTCTACTTTCTCCCTTCACACTCATCCTCCATTCTTAGCCTTTGTCTCTTATTCCCTGCCCTCTGTCCTTCTGGGACAAATAAATCTCTTTTGTGCTGAGAACTTGGTCTTTGGTATCTTGTGCCAATACTGGTTCTTTCATTGATGCCATGACTCATATTTGGTCTATATGATTCTTCCCAGGCCACCTCTCACACATTCAGACCTTCAAGCACCAAATTTCTCTCATCTATCCAACAGTGGCTAATTGGTGAGCTTTCCCCAAAACTCACAAATGTAGACAGATGTTCCTACACTCCTGACAAAAATATTGCAGCTCAAAGGGACAGAAATATATTTAACAAAGTCATAGAAGAAATCTTCCCCAAACTCAAGAAGGAAATGCCTAGAAAAATACAGGAAACCTACAGAACACCAAATAGACTAGACTCACAAAAAAAAAAAATTGGTGGTCATATAATAATCAAGCCTCTAAACCTACAAAACAAAGAAAAAATACTAACAGCTGCAAAGGAGAAAGATCAAATCACCTATAAACGCAGACCCATCAGAATAACACCCAACTATTCAATGGAAACAATGAAAGCAAGAGGTCCTGGTCAGACATTATACAGACACTAAAAGTGCATGGATGCCAACCTAGACTACTGTACCCAGCAAAACTAGCAATTAACATAGATGGAGTAAACAAGATATTTCACAACATAACCAGATTTAAACAATACCTAACCACAAATCCCGCCCTACAATAAGCCCTAGAGGGAAAACTCCAACTCAAGGAAACCAGAAACACCCATGTAACCACAGGCAAGTGATAAGCCCACAGAAGAAACCACCCCCCCAAAAAAGGAAACACAAGTTATTACCAAAAATGATGTGAAATACAGACCATTGGTCATTAATATACCTTAATGTCAATGGACTTGATTCACCTATGAAAAGACACACTCTAACACGATGGATACAAAAATAGAAACCATCCTTCTGCTGCACACAAGAAACACACTTCAACCACAAAACAGACACAGGATCAGAGTAAAGGGTTGGGAAAAGACTTTCCAATCAAATGACCCTAAGAAACAAGCTGGTGTAGCCATTCTGGTATCTAACAAAATAGACTTTAAACTAAAAATCAATAAAAAGAGACCAAGAAGGTCACTACTTATTCATCTCAGGAAAAATTCACCAAGACAAAATCTCAATCCTGAATATCTATGCCCCTCACACAAGGGAACCTACATATGTAAAAGAAACACTTCTAAAGCTTAAACCCCATATCAAACCTGACACACTAATAGTGGGAGACTTCAATACCTCACTTTCACCCTTGGATAGGTCAACCAGACAGACACTCAACAGAGAAATAAGGGATCTAGCAGAAGTTATGACACAAATGGACTTAGTAGATAAATACCAAACTCTCCACCCAAACAAAAAGGAATATACATATTTCTCAGCTCCTCATGGAACTTTCTCTAAAATTGACCACATACTAGGTCATAGAGCAAGTATCAACAGGTACCAAAAAAATGGGTAAAAATCCTTGTACCATATCAGACCACCATGGTCTAAACTTAGAGTACAACAAAACCAAAATTCACAGAAAGCCTACCAACTCATGGAAACTAAACATCACTCAACTAAACCACCTCTAAGTAAAGAAAGCAATTAAGAAGAAATCAAAGACTTCCTAGAATTAAACGAAAATGAATCCATGTCATACCCAAACTTATGAGATACAAAGAAAGCATTTGTAAGGGGAAAATTCATAGTACAAGATGCCTATATGAAAAGACTAGAGAAATCTCACACAAGAGAACTATCAGCACAGCTGAGTGTTCTAGAACAATTAGAAGCAAATTCACCTAGAAGGAATAGACAGCAGGAAATAATCAAACTTAAGAGCTGAAATGTACATAATTGAAACAAAAAGAACAATACAGATAATCAATGAAGCAAAGAGTTGGTTCTTTGAGAAAATTAACAAGATAGATAAACCCTTATTCAAATTAACCAAAAAGCAAGAGAGAGAGAGTATCCAAATCAACAAAAACAGAAATGAAAAGGGGAACATAACAACAGACCTGCAGGAAATCCAGAGAATTATCAGGCCATACTGTGAAAATCTATACTACACAAAAATGGAAAACCTAGAAAAAGTGGACAGCTTTTTGGACAGGCAATATTTACCAAAATTAAATCAAGATCAGATTAACGACCATAACAGTCCTATAACACCAAAGCAAATTGAAGCTGGGGAAAAAAAAAAAAAAAAAAAACCACCACAGGCCCAGAAGCAGAGTCCTACCAGACACTCAAAGAAAAGTTAATACCAATACTCCTCGAACTGTTCCATACAGTAGAAAACAAAAGAATATTGCCTAACACTTTTTGTGAGGCCACAATAACCCTGATACCCACACCACTCAAAGACACAACAAAGAAAGAAAATTACAAACCAAACCAATTTCCCTCATGAACATTGAGGCAAAAATTCTCAACAAAATTCTGGCAAGCTGTGTACAACAACACATTTAAAAAGTTATTCACCATGATCAAGTAGGTTTCATCCCAGAAATGCAGGGATGGTTCAACATATGGAAAATTGTATATGTCATCCACCATATAAACAAATTGAAGGAAAAAAACACATGATCATCTCCTTAGATGCTGAAAAAGCCTTTGACAAAATCCAACACTCCTTTATGATAAAAGTCCTGCAGAGATCAGGAATACAGGGAAAATACCTGAATATAATAAAAGCGATTTACAAAAAGCAGACAGTGAACATCAAACTAAATGGAGAAAAACTCAAAGCAATCCCACTAAAATCAGGAACTAGACAAGGATGTCCCCTCTCCCCTTATCTATTCAACATAGTTCTCGAAGTGTTAGCTAAAGCAATAAGAGAACAAAAGGAGATTCAAAGGATACAAATTGGAAAAGAAGAAGTCAAACTATCTCTTTTTTGCAGATGACATGATTGTATACATAGGTGACCCAGAAAATTCTACCAGGGAACTTCTACAGCTGATAAACACCTTCAGCAATGTAGCAGGATACAAGATTAACTCAAAGAAATCAGTAGCACTCCTATACACTAAAGATAAAAGGGCTGAAAAGAAATAAGGGAAACATTACCCTTTATAATAGCTGCAAATAACATTAAATACCTTGGTGTAACTATAACCAAAGAACTATCAAATTTGACAAAAATTTTAAGTCTCTGAAGAAAGAAATTGAAGAGGATATCAGAAAATGGAAAGATCTCCCATGTTCCTGGATAGGTAGGATCAACATAGTGAAAATGGCAATTCTACCAAAAGCAATCAACAGATTCAAAGCACTTCCCATCAAAATCCCAACACAATTTTTTACAGACATTGAAATAACAGTACTCAATTTCATTTGGAATAACAAGAAAGCCAGGATTGCCAAAACAATTTTGCTCAACAAAAGAACCTCAGGTGGCATCACCATCCCCAACTTCCAATTATACTATAGAGCTACAGTAATAAAAACAGCTTGGTACTGGCATAAAACCAGACTTGTGGGGCTGGAGAGATGGCTCAGTGGTTAAGAGCACCATCTGCTCTTCCAGAGGACCCGGGTTCGATTCCCAGCACCCACATGGCAGCTAACAACTGTCTGTAGTTCCAGTTCCAGGCAAACACCAAGGCAAATAATTAAATAAATAAATAAATAAAGTTAAAAAAAAAAAAAAACCAGACTTGTGGATCAATGGAATCAAATTGAAGACCCAGACATTAACCCACACACCTATGAACACTTGATTTTTGACAAAGAGGCCAAAAATATTCAATGGAAGAAAGATAGTATTTTCAACAAACAGTGTTGGCATAGCTGGATGGTAGTGTGTAGAAAAATGAAATTAGATCCAGGCCTATCACCTTGCACAAAACTTAAATCCAAGTGGATCAAAAACCTCAACATAAACCCAGCTGCACTGAACTTGACAGAAAAGAAAGTGAGAAACACCCTCCAACACATTGGCACTGGTGACCACTTTTTAAATATAATACCAGTAGCGCAGACACAAAGAACAACAATTAATAAGTGGAACCTCCTAAAACTGAGAAGCTTCTGTAAGGCTAAGGACACAGTCAATAAGACAAAACAACAGCCTCCAGAATGGGAAAGGATGTTTACTAACCCTACAAGTGACAGAGGATCTATCTCTAAAACATAGAGTACTCAAGAAACTAGAGCCCCAAACCCTTAATAACCCAATTAAAAAATGGGGTTCAGAACTAAAAAAGGAATTCTCAGCAGAAGAATTAAAAATGGCTGAAAGGCACATGAAAATGTGCCCAACATCTTTAGCCATCAGAGAAATGCAAATCAAAACAACTTTGAGATACCACCTGACACCTGTCAGAATGGCTAAGATTAAAGACACAAATGACAGCCTATGCTGGAGAGGTTTCAGAGCAAGGGGAACACTCCTCCATTGTTGGTGAGAGTGTAAGCTTGTTCAACCACTCTGGAATGCAGTATGGTGGTTTCTCAGAAAACTGGGACTCAATCTCCCCAAGGATCCAGCAATACCAGTCTTAGGCATATACCCTAAAGACACACACCTGCACCTCAGAAGCGTTAGCTCAACTATGTTCATAGCAGCATTCTTCATAATAGCAGAACCTGGAAACAACCTAGATGCCCCTCAACTGAAGAATGGATTAACTGTGGTACATCTATACAATGGAGTACTACTGAACAGTAAAAAAAAAAAAAAAAA
>PVIH01024975.1:5991-21708 GCA_004025045.1 Sigmodon hispidus | reverse complement strand
CCTCCCTCTCCCTCCTCCTCCCTCTCCCCTCCCTCTCCTCCTCCCTCCTCCCTCTTCCTCCTCCTCATCTTTTCTCTCCACTTCTCACTTTGTTCACTCCACTCTTCAGTACAGCTTCTTTAGCCATAACCCCCCCACACTAGCTTGCTCTTACTGCCATTGTGACCAGTCACAATGTGCCGGATGACCCTCAATGCTGTAACCAAGTAAGACCCACAAAGTCCCTTCCATCATGCTGGTACACAGGGTTTCAGGTGCAGACTGATCTTAGGGAAAGCATTACCCAGCCTTACTGCAAACAGCTCTGAAAAGAAGTCCAAGGTTCTTTGTCCTCTCATCTCATGATTGAATGTGCCACAGAATGAGCGATTACAGGGAGGGAAAGACTGGGAATTCAGACATGCCTCTGATCAAGACAAGAGGGTCCAGATTGAAAAGAAGCCAACTGAGCACACTGCTTGCCCTAAGCATCATGGCAGTGTGTCCTGGATCCCTTTCTATCAGGATTTCCCACATCTGTTACCCAATTCTCTTAAGTGCCTTCAGATTTCCACCAGGCCTCTCACCTTCTCTGGAGTCTTTAGTCACAGCCCTACACACACACACACACACACACACACACACACACACACACACACACACACAGAGTGTAACAGTGGAGGTAGAAGCAAAAGAATGTCAAGACAACCTGTCTCCCACTTAGTTCAGAAAAGGGCATGTGCAGAGAAACTGGGGTCAAGGGGGTAAAGATGAGAATGGGAGTTGTTGTTCATTTTGTTTTGTTCATTTTATGGTGGACCTTTCATTCTTGTTTCATTTATTTTAGTTCTCATAGGCATGTATCAGATGTTGAACTTATGCCCATATTCCTCTACACTCTCTTTTTCTCAGTCTATCTTATATCCATTTTGTTCTCCTAGATAGTTTCACTTCTACATTCTTTATATATACACACAAATATGTAATTTTATGTGACTATATAAATGAGAGAAAACACAATACTTATCTTTCTGAGATTGATTTAATTTACTTAATATAATAATTCCACCTCCATCCATCCTCCTACAAATGACATAACTTCATTCTTTACAGCTGAAAGAAAATAGAATTGTATACACATACTGTAATTTCTTTACCCATTCTTCTGCTGTTGGACACCTAGGTAGGTTCCATAACAGCTATTGTGAATGGAGGTGCAGTAAACATGGGTGTGCAGGTGTGTCCAGGATGTGCTGCCTCAGAGTCCTTTGGGTAAATACCCAGGAGTTGTATAGCATCTAGTTTAGTTTAGATTTATTTTTAATTATGTGTACACTATTGCATCTGTGTGTGGGTATGTGCATGTGAATGTAATACCCTAGGAGTCCAGAAGAGGGCGTTGGATCACATGGAGCTGGAGTTACAGGTGGTTGGGAGCTACCCAGCATGGGTGCTGGAAGCTGAATGCAGATCCTCTGTAAGAACAGCAAGCACTCTAACTATGGATCATCTCTCCAGCCATTATTTTTAGTTTTTGGGAAACCTCCAACAGACTTCAAAAGTGTTTGGGCTAGTTTACATTCCCACAGGAGTGGATCCTGGCCAGGACTCGTTGGTTTCATGATCACCATGCTCACTGGTGTGAGGTGGAGTCTCCATATAGCTTTAAATTTTATTCCTCTGACAGTTAGGGAGGTTGGACATCTTTTTTATATGATTACTGGCATCTCATGTTGGCATTTCATGCTTTGCAAACTGTCTGATCATTTTATTAGCCTACTTATTTCTCTAAGAAAGTGAGGGGCAGGATAGGATGAGTGTGGTGGTACACACCTTTAATCTCAGCACTTGGGAGACAGAAGAGAATCTCTGTGAATTTGAGCCCAGCCTACTCTTATAGAGCAAGCTCCAGGACAGCCAGGGCTACATAGTGACACCCTGCTCAAAACAAAAACAAAACAAAACAAAAACAAAAAAAGAAAGTGAGGGGCTGGAGAGAGAGATGGCTCCGTGGTTAAGAGCACTTGTTACTCCTGAAGAAGACTGGGTTCAGTTTCCAGCACCCACATGATGGTTCCCAGCCATCTATAATGCCTATTCCAAAGGGTCTGATGCTCTCTAGTCATCTCCATGGAAATTTCATGCATGTGTGACACATAATTATAGGCAAACACATAAAATGAATAAATATTTTTAAAAGTGAAAAGGCAGAAAAATGTAGTCTGTGGTCTTCATCGGAGACCAATAGAAGTTAATGCTTTAAAAGACAGTAAAGTCCAAGCATGACAGGATACATCTTTGTTTCCAATACTTGAGAGGCAGAGGCAGGTGAATCTCTGTGAGTTCAAGACCAACCACTCTGAGGGATTTGAGTATTTGTGTGCACGTGCATGTGTAAGAGCGTGTGTGGTATGTGCATGAGGGGTTGTAGTGTGTATGTGGCATTGGGGGGTATGGGTACACACAAGTGTGTATAGTGTGTGTGCATACATATATATGTAATGCATATTAGGGATATGTGGAAGTGCACATGTATGTGCAATGTGTGTTGAGGTGTGTATAATATGTGTGGTACATGGTGGAGTAGATAGGTGTACACAAGTGTGTGCGGTGTGTGTCAAAGTGTGTGGGTGCACATGTGTGTTTGGCTTATGATGTATATATATATATGGATACACACCCTCATGCCTACCCAAATCATTGGACTTTATCCAGTTCCTGAAGACACTAGGCAGGAGATTTCTATTTACTGTGTCCCTTCAGATGGCATGTGGCTGACTGGGGGCTCAGGAGAGCATGGTGGGCAGTGGCTAATGACTTTAATCTCATACTCCTAGTCCAGCGTTAGCCTTGAGCATTTCCAGAGCTACTTTCTCTCAGGGCCTCTGTACTCTGGATCCTACATGAGGATCCTTTATGAGCTCCATGTGTATAGGAAATGAGTGGCCTGGACTGAAAATTTACATTTCAAACCAAGCATTAAGACCAAAAGTCCCTTAGTTAGTGCTGTGTGGATAGTGGCATTCATAAGAGTGACCAAAAAGAACAGGCTGGCTCTAAAATGGGCTTTTGTTCAGTGCTGCGCTTGGCTGAAGACCAGCATAGGCCCATCCCTCAGGCAAGCTTCCAACTTTAAATATCAAAGGTTTTCCTTGACCATCTAGAATTTCAGTAGCCAACACACATGCATCAGTTACTTTTATCATTGTGACAAAATATCTGACAGGAAAGGCTTAAAATGAAAGGAAGTATTTCTGTTGGGGCCACAGCTTGTCAAGGAAAGCCTGATAGTAGGAGAGTGAGACGCACTGGCCACAGCTTCCACAGGCAGGAAGAGGCGAGAGGAATGCTCAGCTTGCTTTCTCCGGCATTCACATCAAGACCCCAGCCCACAGGACGGCCCTATCCACATTCAGAATGTCTCTTCCCTCCTCTCTGGAAACAGCCTCTGAGATCTGAGAGGTGTGTCTCCTAAGTGATTCTGAATTTGACAGTGAAGCTGAGCCATCAACACGTGTGTGCTGTGTGCCATACAGCTAGCTGCCTCCCAGCCCCTCACTCTGGGAGCTGGGAGAGGGCTACCTGAGGTCATCTACAATCTCATGATGGTTAGTGTCACAGTTATGGTCATCGTTTCACCTTGGGTGGAGGATGGACGTGATTCTCATTGAAATGTGCACTCAGGCCTTTGGAGAAAGATATGAAAATATACACTCCAGAAGGAAAAGTCATTGGTGCTGTTAGAGGTCATGTGAGGGGTTATCAGGCAAAGGGCTCATCTTTGCATAGCTTCTGAGATACTCCTCATATCCCCGTTCTTAACTGAAATGTCACCTGTATGATATTTTTGAGCGTGAAACGTCACCCAGCCGCATATTTTGAGTGTATGTTCAGTAGCGTCAAACTAGCTGTATGGCTGTATTAAGACCCTGCCAAAGAGAGGCCATTTCTGTGTTCATTACCAGCCTAGGAATCCATTATACTCACTAGTTGTATAGCTTAACATTTTTAAGCACTCCACATGTCATTTTATTAGGTGAGAATGGATCTGTGCTCACATTTGGACTTCATGCGTTAAGAAATTTTGCATTAAAGTGTTTATAACTTCCCTAATGTTGCTGTTGAGTACAGCAACTTAGGTTAGTTTTTTATTCGGGATATTTCTTTTCATATTTATTCATTGGTGTGTAAAGTATGTGTTAACATGAGTACATGCACACACCAAGGACAACTTGGGGGGATCAGTTCTCTCTTTCTATCAGTGGGTTTTGGGATCAAATTTAGTTCATCGGGTTTGCCAGCAGGTTCCTTTATGCACTGAGCCATAAATTTCCCTCAATATCCCTTCCCATTTTTTGTTTTATTTTTATGACCCACTGACTCTAATTAATGTTGCCCACATATACATAGATGTAGACCCCCAGTGGAACCTGGGACACCTACAGGGGTCACACCTCTAAAGAATACTGACTCTGCTTGCAGCCATCAACTGCCAGAAGCCCTTCCATTAGGAGTGGGGTTGTGAGATCATCCCTATGCATGTTGACTGGCTTATTGTCACGGAGGCCAGCATAGTTGCTGAGTTTGTGAGTCCAGAAGACAAAGCTACACCTCTGTTCTCCCCAATCTCTAGATCTTAAATTTTTTCTGCTGATTCTTCCTCAACGTTCCCCAAGTCTTGAGTGGAAAGAGTGTAGTGTGGGTCCCTGAGCTAGTCACTCTGAATCTTCATGATAAACCCTGGAAAGTTCCAACTCTCTGTGGATACACAGGATCGGGTGTTACATCACTCCCCCACATCTGGATGCAATAGATATTAAATGTTTTTCCAGGAGGCTGAAACTGCTGATACTGGCTTTTGAAGATAGGTTTCCCAGCCGTGGATGACGCTTCAGGGGTCAGCACAGCCTTCCCAATCAGTGCTCCAAATTCCCAGCACCATAAAATAGGCATGGCAGTATATGCTCATTATCCTAGCACTTGGGAGACAGAGGAAGGGAGAATCAGGAGTTCAAGGTCAGCCTTGGCTATAGCAAGTTCAAGGTCTGTCTGGGATGCATAAGACATCCTCACACACCACACACATACACACAACAACAAAGCACATTTTTTCATATGTGTAAATGAACTTACACTTTAAATTCTCTTCTCACTGTGGTACATACTTGCATGAAGGAGGTTTGTCTGGGTGACAGACCTCCCTCTGGCCCCCAGGAAAGCTCCTAGAATGACTGACATTAATTCCAAAGCCCTAGAAGGTGACAGGCTGACAACTGTCCGCTTCTTCTGTTTTAGGGGAGGTCTTCTACAGAAGCAAATACTTGCAGAGCGACACCTACACCGCCAATATCGAAGCCAACAAAATTGTGGTGTCTGAGTTCGGAACAATGGCCTACCCAGACCCCTGCAAAAACATCTTTTCCAAGTAACATCCCCTTCTGTATCTTAACAAATATCATGCCTTTTTGAGATCTTTGGCGATCAAAACAGCTCATATTTTCTCCTCAAGTAGTTTTCTTAAGGGTAGAAAAAACTCCATGTGGATGGCATGTGACCATGGATGCTGCGTGAGTCTTGATTATTGGAGGCAAACAGAGGTTGATAAATTGTCAGATGTTCTCTTGCCTCACTGGTGGGAGAGCATTTGGGCATTATCAATCAAGGTTACAAATGTGTGTTCCCTTTGGTCTAGAGATACACTTGCTTTTGTCTCAAGTGACAAATGGGCAAAGTTATTCCTGGCTATGTCGTTTGTTATGAGCAAAGCTGTAAGCAACCCCAATGTCATTGCCAGAAGTCTGGCTGATGACATGACAGGAAACTGTATGCGAAAATGCCCTCAGGGAGGCAAGAAAGAATACAGACTACTGGCTGTGCTGTGCAAAAAAATTTCCAAGATTCATGTTTGTTTGTTTGTTTGTTTGTTTATGCCAGGGTAGGGCTAAGGGAGATGGCTAGCGGTGAGAGCATTTGTGGAGAGAAATCATGAAATCCTGAGTTCAAATCCCCAGAAATCTTGTAAAAGCTAGGCATGGTCACAAGCATGCCTGCAACCCTAGCACAGTGTGAGAAAGAGACAGACAAACTGCAGGGCTTTACAGAGTTCCAGCTTAGCTCCATGTCTAATGGGAGACCGTGCCTCAAGAGAGTATGATAGAGAGTGGAAATCAGGATACCTGAAGTCTTCCCCTGGCCCACTGTAAACACATGGACCTGCACACACAAATGTGCGTGAACTACACACATAAAACACACACACACCTTTCTTTAAGAAAAAAAAAAGCAAGGTTCATAAATGTGTTCTCTATTCAGGGAGAAAAAAAGAAATAAATCTAGGTGTATTTTTGCTTGCATAGGGCTTAAAGACATCAGTTGTGGAAAGCTGATAAATGAGGAGGTGGGGGGATTTTTCTGAGACACATCTGAAGCCATTTGGGTTAAGAAGCAGATGTGTGTGTTACTCATTCAAGAATTACATTCTTGGCTAGAGTCAGCCTGCTGCCGCTATCTCCTTTCCAATACACTTCAGACAGAGAACTATGGAAAGATTTAGGGTGAGCTGGCCAAAGATAGGAAGACTGCTTCTGCTTTTCCAGGGCTGACATCATCCATCTCTGGGAGCAGGGCGACTCGCCCTTGCAGATGGGCTGAGCTGGGGAGGTGTCAACAGAGAAAAAGGGAGTGGGCTGGAAGGACTTCAAAAGCACACCTGGAGGAGAGCACCTGCAGTTACATCCTCTGTCAGTAGGGGGAGCACCACTCAACACTCATTTCCAGTGTTTGCCAGCTGGGTATAAACCCCCTTGGATTCTCCTTCCTGTTCACAGTTTGCCATTTGGTGAAATGAACCATGAGTGTTAACTAACATGAGTTTATTTTCGTTTTTGCCAAAAGTAATGCCAGGGCTGAGGATGTAGCTTAGTTAGTAGAATGTTTTTGAATGGCTCTGGGTTCGAGCCCAGCACAAGCTTAAACCAGATGTGATGGATCAATGCTCCCTGTCTGGACAGAGTCTCTCACTGAAGACAGATCTAGTTAATAGACAAGTCCCCAGCAATCATCTCTACTTCACACAGCCCTTGGGTTACAAGCATGTGTGTGACCATGCCCAGCCAAGCACTTAGGATGATCAGAAGTTCAAGGACATCCTTGGGTACATAGCAAGTTTGAGGCTAGCCTGGGACAAACTTGAAACTTTGTTTCAAAAGAAAAGCAAACAAAATAAAAAAAAAACACAAACAACTTGACAAATTCAAGATACTCAATGAGGACCTGTATTCTGACAAAGCAGAGCTTAACTGTTTTACTAGGTTGGGAGTGGATATTATGGGTACATATCTGACATCTATACGACTGCTTAAAATAGTCTGAAGCATATCAGCTCCTGCTATCTCTAGTTTAAGAGACCTCTGCCCTTTTAATTGCCCCAGCACTTCACTTGCTGGCTGACTCCGTGTGGTGGAATGTATGGGGAACCTGATACCTGAGTCCTTGAGATTCCTCAGGTGACCCATTGAGATCCAGAGTCTTTTCTCTATCACTGAAGCAGAACATGTTTAAATGTGGAAAAGGCAAGTCACAGAGAGCAGAACTACCCAGGCACAGCCACTAACACAATTCCCTTTCTTTCCAGAGCTTTCAGCTACCTGTCCCACACAATCCCCGATTTCACAGACAACTGCCTGATCAATATCATGAAGTGTGGAGACAACTTCTATGCAACCACAGAGACCAATTACATCAGGAAAATCAACCCCCAGACTCTAGAGACCCTGGAGAAGGTATCACAAGCTTACAGTCAGCATCCTCAAGAAAGGAACCCCACTCCCAACCCTGGGGGAAGGAAAGCTGCCTATGCAGAGCTCACTGGATGATCCCTCCTCTGAGACCATTCAAAACTCAGCTGCCCTTAAAAGGTGCTTGCTGTTTGACCTAAGCAAGGACTGCATGGTGTCCATCTTTGTGGCTGCACTGGTTCCCAGTGGTTGCTATACAGCACAGTCATGTGCTTTCTGAATATATTTCAGTTAGCCATGGAACACACGCATGATGGGGGTCCCAAAGGTAGGGTTCCCACCTACTGACTCTGTAACCATCTTATTGGATAAACTCTACACTATCCATGCAATGAAATCTCTGGATGCTTTTCTCATGTGTCCCCATGGGGCTGAAGAGATGGCTCAGTGATTAAAAGCATGTACTGCTCTTAGAGATAATCTCAATTCAGTTCTCAGCACCCAGGTTGGGTGGGTCACCATCATTTGTAACTCCAGCTTGAAGGGATCAGATGCTCCCTTCTGGCCTGCATGGGTACTGCATTGATATAAATGCATATCTCTGTGTGTGTGTGTGAGCACGCACGCACGCTCACACACACACAATTTTAAAAATAAATCTTCAGAACTTATCTACATTCCTAAAAGTGGTACAGATTGAGCAACTTAAAATAACAGAAACTTACTGTCTTGTGTTTTTGGAAGCCACAAATCTAAATACAAGCTGTTGGTAGGGCTAGACACTGGCAGTTTGTAGGGGACTATCCTTTCTCTGTTTCCAAACCCCTGGACTTATCACCAATCCTCAGTGTTTCTCAGCTCATAGACATATTACTTTCCATCTGTCAGTCCCATGATATTATTCTCCTTGTGTCTGTGTGCTCCATTTTCACATGTTCTAAAAGCACACGTCATGAGGTCACAGCCCACTCTCTTACATCATCCTATGATTACACATTCAAAGATGCTACTGCCAAATGAGGTCACATTTACAAGTACTGAGGTTAAGACGTCCTCCTGTATATTTGGAAGGCAACTCAAAATCATAGCCATAGTTCTTAGAACCCAGGGGCTCTACCCACAGTGACCTGCAGAGGGAGGCATTACTTAGAGAGCAAGGGCACTGGCAGAAAGAACCACTTCCTGGGAAGCACTGGGCCAACATTCTCATGAAAATCAATAGATCCCATTTCAGTTTGCTCCAGCTGGTTCTTCAAAGCCATAATGTTGTCATAAGGCATTTGAACGATCTGCTAAATTGAACACTTTTCTTAGCTGGGAAATTACGTCCACTTCCATGTAAACTAGATGGCAAGGGCCCAACCGATGCATGCTGGGAAATACTGGAAGGGCTGGAGTCCTACCTAACTCTTGGCTGACTGTATTATCCTTAAAAAGAAGGACAAACAGCTAGTCCCTGGCCATCCTATTGTTCTTTATCTGTGGCCTGTTCTGAGCCAGGTTCACAATTCAACTTGTTAGTAGAATTCGTGACTTTTAGTAAATGTTTTCATAACTTCTGTTTTCAGAGTAATGGCACAAGAGGCCTGGAGAGCTGCATCTCTGCCTCTGTGGACTCCAGCAGGAATGAATTTAAAAGACTTAATGGGATCAGCACAGAGCAGTGGCTGAAACTGTCTGGAAGATGACAATCTACCTGCCCTGATCATTGTTTGTCATGAGGCACTCTGTTGCTATACTGAGGATTCTAACAAGACCAGAATGTGGGATGGGAACCACAGGTTTTGTGTGTCCAAACGCGCGCGCACACACACACACACACACACACACACACACACACACACACACACACACACACACACACACCTGCTCATTAGCTTACCACAAACATCTCTAGTTTGAGATCACATCAGGTCATGAGAATAAATGTCTCTTTTTTGTTGTTTTGGTTTTTGTTTTGTTTTTTCCACACAAGCTTTCTTTGTATACTCTGGCCATCCTGTCTCTGTAGACCAGGCCGGCCTAGAACTCACAGAGATCTGCATGCTTCAAGTGCTGAGATTAAAGGTGTGCGCCAACACCACCTGGCTAAGACATCTCTTTAAAGACAAATTATGACTTTACTTTCAATCAGGAGATATGCAAAAGATCCATCTTTCTAGACCTAGGCTCAGTTAGGTATTCATGGGATTCCAATTTCTTCTCTTTCAAAAATGGAGTGACTATTGTATTTTACAGGTTGATTACCGGAATTATGTGGCTGTAAATCTGGCAACCTCACATCCTCATTATGATGCCGCTGGAAATGTCCTTAACATGGGCACGTCCATTGTGGATAAAGGAAGAACAAAATATGTAATATTTAAGATCCCTGCTACAGCACCAGGTAGGTAACCCTGGGAATCTAACACAGCAAAGACAACTGTGTGACCCTTGCTGATGAGCTCCGATTTGTGTCTGTGACACACTACACCATATAGAACTTTCCTTCACAGATTATTCAGATAACCTTAAATCCAATTTTCTCACTTAGGCAAATCTACAAGTTCTTTTGGGAAGAGCTCAGTTTTCTCTTTTAACATGAAAGAGACACTTCTGAGGTTATTCGGGTAAAGGAAATCCTGTCACTATTGGAACCTCCTTATTCTTAGGCTCTAATTCATGAATTCACTATTTAATGTATCCACCCACTCATCCATTCACCTATTTACCCATCCATTTACCCATTCATCTGCTCATCTACCCACTCAATCACCCATCTATCCAGCCATCCGTTTGTTCGTCCGTATATTTATTCATCCACCTATTCGTCCATCCGTTTATCTTATCACCTGTCACTCAACCCCCCCTCTACCCATTTATTTACCTACCCACTATACCATCCATCCATCTATCCACTTATCTACCTATCCATCCATCTAGACAACTATTCATCCATCCACCCACCTGAGTATTCAATCATCTATCTATCCAGCCATCATTTTAGCACAGTCTTTTTCTCAAGGTACAAGTTAGTCATTTTTTTTTAAGTCTTCTGGCAAACTTTTAAATGCCAAGATTGTGCCACCCCCTCCACCCTGCAGCCAGGCTCCCAGGGCTGTTGGGGTGCTCAGTCTTGCTGGGATCCACTCCAGATCCACACCCTGTTCCCGGGGCCTTCTGGTCCTCCTCCTCTTAGGGCCGGGTCCTGGAGCAAAGCCCAGGCCAGTGATTGCGTGTTCCTGAGGGGGAAGAGGGTGAGGCTCCCAACCTGTGTTTGTCTAGGACCCTCCTGGTTGTCACACCCAGCTGATGAGGCCCTAAACAGTGTTTGACCTGACCTTCTGGCCTAGGCAATGAGGTTCTACCTGTGACCCTGAAAGTACTTGCTTGTTTCCTACCCTTACCTTTTGTAGAAAACTACCAGACTTTGCCAGAAGCTAAAAGCATAGCTGCCACCACCACCCCCCCAAGGTCAAAGGGTGCCATGAATATTATTAAGTGAAACAAGTTACTTGGGCTGGTATAGAATTGTGATCCAGCCCATCATTCTAGAGTGTCAACTGATATTGCTGCCTCATATGTCAGGGGACTGTGAGGCTCAGAAGATTAGGTGACATGGTGTCGGTCGCATAGCTCACAGGAGTCCTAACATCATGCAAGAAACAGTCTCAGCTTCCTGCTGATGCAGGAGCATTCATGCTCTCTATCCCAGACCAGGGCCTTTCATCTCTGCTCTGTGTTCTTCATTGGTGGAGAAAACTAGCCCGCAACCTCCCAGCATCCCCTCCCACCAGCTAGCTGTTCACAGTGTGCACAGGTGGCCACAGAGAGGTGGGGATATTGACAGGAAACTCATTATAAGTCAGCCTCAGGACTGGGTGGGGAAGCCTCTTGCCGAAGGCTGATTCATGCTTACAGAGGATTCAAGATACAGAACACACACACACAACAATGGCTTTTAGTGCCAGGAGACCTGTAGTTGTGAACTGTGAACTATGAACTGTAGTTAAAACAGGGGGTGGGTATGGCCCCTCCCACTCCTGCATCATACCTTGTTGTTGTTGTTTTCTGCTTTTCTGGGTCTATTTCTCCCTAGTGGCATGGGAGGAAGTCAAAGCTAGACCTGGATCATAGACCATTCATCTCATTTGTCCATGTGGGGACAAAAATAAGCATCCTACAGTCTTGCTTAATTGCCATAATATGTATAAAAGTCCCTCATCATTGGATGGAGCCATAGTCCTGACCGTAGAGTGCCAGCCTTGCAAGCATGCGCATTTAAGTTTGCTCCCCAGAGCCAGCTGTGGTGATACACACAGCTGTAATGCTAACACTGGAAAGGAGATGGGTGAATTCCTAGGGCTCATTAGTCTAATGTGCAGGCTCCAGGTCATAGTGAGGACCCCTTTCAGTAAAAGCAAGGAGGGCTCACTCAGAAGCAATGATAGCTCACATTGTCCTCTGGGCCAGTGCATGCGCACATAGCCTTGCCTCTGAGACACAGGGGAGTCTCTGTGCTCTCCTGTGTGTTTTGTTATGGGTAGTATTAGAACAATGGGTAGAAACTTTGTGGAATACATTGTGTGTGCTGGCTCCCCACAAAACACACAGGCTTAAGCCTGGGAAGGTCACATGCCCCTGGGAGGTTTGGGAGGAATGCAGTCTGGGGCCCTGCCCCAGGAACACATTAAACTCTGCATTGATCACCTTCCCCAGAGATTCACATGTGCCTTCAAATGTGAGAAACATGGATCAGCAGCTTCTGTTCCTGCCAAATAATCCTAAGTAACTATTTAAGGCCCTGAGAACCAACTACCTGGTACCAGTCACAGAAGCTCAACTAGGCTACCATCCCTGGAAGAAGAAATTAGTAAGCCATCTCAGAAAGCAGTGGGTGTGGCCATCAGTCTTCCATATAAGACTGTATTTGTAAAAGCAGCTGGAGGCTTAGGTTGGTCCTCAGGCTGGAGTGGGGACTATTAGATCCTTAAGGCCTCCCTGGGTGAGATAGTGGTTTTTCAGGCTGGAGACCCAGAGTTCACTATGGCAAGCGGGCTCTGGTGGGAGACTCTCAAGTCCTGGTAGCTGGTCTTGTGGGCTCTTCATCAAAGGTTCTCCCGAGGACACAGCTGGTGTGCAGTGCTTGCTACATTCCCAGGTCTGATCTTCTCCAGGCACCAAGAAGAAGGCAAAGAGCCCGTTGAAGCACACAGAAGTATTCTGCTCCATCCCTGCTCGCTCGCTCCTCTCCCCCAGCTACTACCACAGCTTTGGAGTCACAGAGAACTATGTGATATTTCTAGAGCAGCCATTTAAGCTGGATATTCTCAAGATGGCCACCGCATACGTGAGGGGAGTGAGCTGGGCTTCCTGCATGTCATTCCACAGTGAGGACAAGGTGAGACCTTCCTGTCTATCCACCCCACTCCAAGAGCACTGAGGAGGCTCTCCTAAGGTTATCCTGAGGCGACCCTGAGCTTATGGAACATTAACTGCCATTTAGTGTCTCTGTGGACAGCTGCCACTGTCTGAAGAGTTCTCGTGTTGGGGTGGGTTCATTAAAGTGGTCCTGAGTTAGAATATCCCTACATCCAAATGCCGACTGTCTTCGGCACAGGATGTGATCTTGGGCAATTAACCACCCCCAAAAAAACCATCCCCAGATGCACAGCCACTGTAGGACCAAGTCCTCATCCATAGCTAGGGCCTACACAGCCTCTACCATCCATTGAGAAGACCTCTTCAGCACCTCACCTCAATGCTGTGGGTAGAGTGAGTCCAGGATAGTGGTGATCTTAGATTTCAAGATAACACTGGGTTCCACAGATGTTGAGTGAAAACATCTTCTCTGGTTAGAGACACCTGAGTGTTCTAACATGGGAGTGTACCTATATGTTCATGCATGCATGAGTCGGTACATGCATGTGTATATACTTTGTATATATTTATTTGCTGTTGCTATTTTTGACAAAAATTCAGTAATTCTCAGTGTTATTATATTGAATAGATAACTATTCAAATAACACACCAGTATAGAAAGCCAAATACAAAATCTCTTCCCTGGGCTGGGAATGTAGTTCAGTTGGTAGAGCACTCACCAAGCGCCCGTGAAGCTCTGGGTTCAGTCCCAGTACTGTATGAATTAGGTATGGTGGAGCATGCTAACAAGCACTCAGAGGAGGCAGAGGCAAGAAGCTCAGTTCAAGGTCATCCTCAACTACACAGCAAGTTCAAGACCAGCTTGGGCTACATGAGACCTTGCCTCAAAATTATAATGTTTTTAAATCCCTTTCCACCAGACCCCACCACCACCTTCCCTCATCCTCTTTCTCTTTCTGCTCCCCCCCATTCTGGAGAAAGTCACCCTTATCCATTGACTGTGTACATTAGTGTCTTCTAGACATTTAGACCCACTTTCATTATGCCAGCTAGCTGCCCTTTTTAAGGCCCATGCTCTGCCTCCTCAGGAGGAAGATGAGGTGGATGAGACCTACCATTGCTTAAATCTTCTAGTAGTTTCTCATATTTCTCAGAATAACATTGAAGGGCTCCATTTGCCACACCTCAGTGACCCTTCTCCAACTTCCTGCTAAGAAGCTCCGTGTCTTCTGTTTCTCCTGGAGTAAGATGGCTTCCTCCCTCACTGTCTAGCTCCTGAAGCCTTCTTTCTGAGCCTACCTGCAGGGAGTCTCATGCTGGCTTCCTCTCCTTCCCACCACTACTGCATTTTCCTTGAGAGTGCCCTCCATCCTTCATGGATTATGGCGTTTATGTTTCTTGTGGGTTCCACCTCACTCATATATACAGTTCTTGAAAGGAGTGGCTTTTTCTCCATGTCACTTTGTCTCTATGGTTTCCAAAGAAGTGTCTGGTACTCAGAAGGTCTTCTGGGCTTGTAGCATGAATGAACAGGACAAAGAAACCAACTCAAGTTGAATACACCCTGCAGCCATCTCCAGAGACCCGGATGCCAGGAGCTTGGAGACCTGTAAGCCTGAAATCTGCGGCTCTGCAGAAGTTCCATATATATTCAAATAACAGACTGGCATAGAAAGTATATATACATAAAACCAAGTGTCTGGCCTGGGGTTGGAGTCACAGGGAAGTCAATGCCTAAACCAATCGCCCCAGGGGCTGACCTGTCCACACTGACACTTCCTCCACCCCATGATGTCAGAGCTCTCCTCTGGCTCTGGAAAAGGGAAGAAAACGACCAGACCCAAGAAGCCACCTCCTCCTTCAGGAAGGAAGTTAAGCCAGAACTGGCAAAAGGGAACAGACACACACAGACACACACAGACACACAGAGAGAGAGAGAGAGAGAGAGAGAGAGAGAGAGAGAGAGAGAGAGAGAGATTGAGAGTTATATTAGTTGTATTGACCTGTAGAGCTAATTACCACCCGGAGTGATTCCAGCCTGGCAGCAGCACACCTCCAGGCCACCTGGGGCAGATGCAGCTCCCTGCAGACCAAAGCCCACTCCACCGCAGACAGGAGGGATGGATGTGACCAGCAGCCCTGGGAGAGGGCTCTAAAGAGCAGGGCATCAGGAGTTTGAGGGCTCCAGCCTCAGATGGGATTGTTCCCAGGGAGCTTGTCTGTCACTGGAACCACAATGCACTCTTGGGGCCCGCCCCAAGTCTGCCCAGGGACCTTGGTGGCAAAGTTGCCCTCCCGTGGCCTGTATGTCACAGGAATGCCACAGGGCGGCTCCATTCACTGAAGGCTCTTACCTGCCTGTCAGTTTGGCAGGATTTTTGTTTTGTTTTCATTTTTTACTTATTTAATTGTGTATGTATGTGTTTGCATGTGTATTCCTATGTGTCTGTGTGTGTGTAAGAGATACCTTAAGATACCACCTATCCTGTTTTTTTGAAAAAAAAAAAAATCTCTCTTACTGGCCTGTGGCTTGCTAATTCAGCTAGACTTTAAAACTTTGTTTGCTTATTCTCAAATTCATTTCCAAAGTGTTTGGGGCAGCCTAGTCAGGTGTGTGTGTGTGTGTGTGTGTGTGTGTGTG
>PVIH01024974.1:0-11997 GCA_004025045.1 Sigmodon hispidus | reverse complement strand
GGCTGTGTAGAGAGGCCCTGTTCAAAAACAAACCAATGAAAAAGGCTGTGGGTATAGCTTTGTGGTTGGCCGTTTGCCTAACATGCGTGAGGTCCTTGGCTCAACTGCAGTTTCACTAAAGGAAAAGAATGGAGGAGAAGAAAACTATTATTCTCCACATGAGGCATAGTGACGCACATTCATAATCCCTGCACACACCAGGCTGAGACAGGAGGGTTGGGACAAGCTTGGGGCATGCTTGTTTCACATAGTGTATTCCAGGGCTGTATAGCAAGGTTTTGTCAGAGAGGAAGAGGGAGCAGGAGAAAGAGGGGAAGGAGGAGGAGAAAAGGATGGTCTTTCTCAAATTATCTGGTTTCTTTTAATTAGCTACTATTATTTACACTATCAAAGAAAAGCTACAACGGAACCAGCACTCAACATTAAGAAATCAGTATGCAATAAATCTCAATGAGTTTTCCATCTCAAAATGGATACTATTTTTTAAGTGGAAGCATATAGTAAATTTTCAGAAAACATTATTACCCAACACTGTTCCTGCCCTGGTGATATTAGATAACTGAATTGAGATCGGTGTACTTTCAGAGCTGGTGAGAGGAATCTTGTGAACAGGTCCCTTTTAGCTCTCTGTTTTAGTGGTAAACACTCAGTGTTGTCATGAGTCTTCCCAATTTCTTAAGTAGACAGCAGTGGTCTTTCTTTTTTAGTTAATTAATTAGTTTTAGTCTAGATTTTTTTTTTCTAGCTTTTTAAAGACAGGATTTCTCGTGTGGCTCTGGCTGTCCTGGAATTCACTCTGTAGACCAGGATGGCCTCAAACTCAGAGATCTTCTTGTCTCTGCCTCCAAGTACTGGGGTTAACGGCATGAGTCACCACCACCCACTTTATTTCGTTATTTTTATGTGTAGGAGTCTTTTGTCCTACATATATGCTTGTTCGCCATGTGAGCCCTGGTCCCTGTAGACATCAGAAGAGAGCTTTAGATCCCTGGGACTGGAGTTGCAGATGGTTGTGAGCAGCCACAGGAGTGCTGGGACTCAAATCCCAGTCCTCTTCAAGAGGAGTCAGCGCTCTCAACCTCTGAGCCAACTCTCCAGTCCATGTGGGGATCTTTCTAAACCTAGATCAATCATTCTACTTTCCTACTTAAAATTCTTTTCTGGGGGTGTTGAAGAGACAGGTTCATGGTTGAAAGTACTTACTATGCTTAGAGAACTGAGGTTGAGCTCTCAATACCCACACAGTGGCTTACAGTTTATAACTCTAGTTACAGGGAATCCAAAGCCTTCTTCTGGACTCTACAAGCACTTACAGAGTCATGAGTATGACACACACACACCAAATAGATAAATATTTTTTAAACTGTGCTGAAACTTTTTGTAGGTTGTATAACTGAAACAATCTCAGCAAATAGAAATTAATTTACTATCCATATGCACTATATATGTATGTGTTAATGTATATACAATAGCAAAAGCAAGGGAGAAGAAAAGCATCTTTCAGGGCTGAAGAGATAGCTCAGCAGTTAAGAGCACTGACTGTTCTTCCAGAGGATCTGAGTTCGATTCCCAGGATCCACATGGCAGCTAACAACTGTCTGTAATTCCAAGATCTGACATCCTTACACAGTTATACATTCAGGTAAAACACCAATTCACATTAAATAAATAAATACTTTTTTAGAAAAAGAAAAGAAAAGCATCTTGGAAACAATTGTAATGTCTTTTAATAAAGGACTTGTTACACAATTACGTCCCCTTCACTCGATAAAATTTTGATACAGACATTAATGACAAGGAGGACAAGACAGAGATATACAAAGCTATGAAAATGTCTTTAAGACATATTGTTATGGGCTAAAGACATGGCTCAGAGGTCAAGAACACTCCTGCTTTTACAGAGGACCCAAGTATAATTCCAAGGATCCATATGAGATGGCTCACAACTGCCTGTAACTCCAGTTCCAAAGATGCCTCTGGGCTCATAGACACCTATACTCAGGTGCACGTATCCACACAGATGCAGCTATAAGTACAGTAAACCTTAAAAGCAAAAAATATATTGTGGCATTTAAAAAAAAATGAACTTGATGACCATGTATAATGTCACAGAGGAAGAAGGGCTGTGGATTGAAGCCTAGGCCAAACAGGGAAATCCTGATGCAAGAAAACAAACATTAAATAAGTAAACACATATGAAAGTCAAGATAAAGAACGCTGCACAATGATACCAACTGTATAAAAGTCTTAAGCGTATACATCTGGGTACAATAGTTTAGCAATTCTGATATGCATATTTTAAGAAGAGTTAACTGACCCAGGTATATTGTTTTTTAACTAAATCTCATTCAGTTTTACCAATAAAGATTTGGGAGTCAGATGCTGTTGTGAAAGCTTGATTCTTCAACCCTGTTTACAGTAAGCAGAAAGCTCTTGGATTAAAGGTGTGCAGATGGCTGGGTCTCACCACAGCTGAAACAGGTTTTTCTAGTAAATAACACCATCTCAGGGCTCACAGTGTGATCAAATATCCAGCAAAACAGACATAAGCAGCTCAAACTTGTAATCTCAGCATTCAGGAGGCTGAAGGAAGAGTTTTGTCAAAAGTTTGAGGCCACCCTGGTCTACACAGTGACTTCCAGGATTCTCTGTGATTGAGATGCTGTCTCTTAAATAAGTAAGTAAATAAGAAATGCTTTGTTGAGCAATAGGAAGTGCAAAGGCCCCACAATTTGGAGGCCGTAGCTGCACACCTGTGTGTTGCGTGCATAGTCACTCACATCCCACCGTTTCTCTGGTTCCCCTTGTGATAGTCCCGACTGTGAACGCATTAGTGCTTTCTTGATTTTTGTGAATCCTCTTTGTGTTTGGATGCTATGCTGCTGTCCAAAGTGAGAATGTGACTGCTCCGAGGTATGATTGAGAGAAAAGTTTTTACTATAGATATGAGGGAGAGTATGATATGAGCCAGAGGAATCTAGAAGAGTTCAGAACAGGGAAAGACAGCAGTAGTCTAAATAAGGTTAGTAGGCTGAACGGGGCCATGGTGGAGGAAGATGGGGGAGATGGAGAGAGGCAGACTAGAAGATCTAGGGGAAGATAGGAGAGGAGGCCCTGGACAGAAGTGACCTAGAGGGCACATAGCTAAAATGGCAGGGTTATATAGGGCTGAGAAGCTGAGGAAAGGAAAGCACATGAGCTGGGGGAGTTTAGGGTAAGGATGGACTCTGCAATGGGAATTTGCAATGCTGAGACAGCCTGAAAGCCAGCATGCATGTACCTTGGTATGCTAATATGTGCCACAGTTAGCCATCTGTCTCCAGTTTCTTTTATACCTGACAGCTACCTCTAAAATCAAGGAGTCACTTTAAAGCATTTTGACAAGACAGTTAAATATAATCAAGGTTGGCTAATGTTTGAGGGACTGGAAAGTTGGCTCAGCAGTTAAGCCCACTGGATTCTCCTCCAGAGGACCTGGATAGATTCCCAGCACCCACATGGTGGACCACAACCATCTGTAACTCTATTTCCAGAGAATCTGATGCCCTCTTTAGGCTTTTGAGGGTACCAGACATGCATGATACCCAGGCACAGATATATATGTAAACAAAACACCCATGCTCATAAAATGAATTAACAGTAAATAAAAAATAATGAAAGCAAAGGAATGAAGGAAGAAAGGAAAAAGGGAAGGGACGGAGGAGAGAGAGGCTGGCAAGCAGAGAAACTCGTGGGTAAAAATATTTCCAAATGAAGATGAGATGAGAAGCAGATCTGTAGGGCTGGGGGTGGGGTGGGGGTGAGAGTTGTGTGTTTTATGCAGAAGGTGGATGCTATGGAGACACATGCAGGGAGGGAAGCCAGAAAAGCCACAGTTAGCTGGCGGCCGTGGTGAATTCTGTGATGAGAAGTTAGGGCCACAGAAGAATAGTGATTACGGTCAGGAATAGAAAACAAGGCTGGAAGGGGAGAGGTTTTGTTAAAGTGTTCCCAAAGCAGGTGCATATCGGAGCATGTGCCTGTGGAAGCCAGAAGAGCGTCCTGAACCCTCTGCACACGCCAGAGCTGGAATGAGTCATAGGCTCTTGAAGTGGGCGCTGGGAACAAAACTCAGGTCCTCAGCAAAAGCAGCAAGTACTCTTAACTTGCCAGCGTCTGGTTTTTGTCCTCTGAGCCCCTTCCTCCCTCCCCTCTCCTCTCTCTCCCTCTTTCTCGCTCGCCTCCCTTGCATACTAAGTTCTTCCTGCCAGGTGCTTCGCTCCTAACTCCTAACTTTCATTTTTTTTTTTAATTTATTTATTTAATTATTTGCCTTGGTGCTTGCCTGGAACTGGAACTACAGACAGTTGTTAGCTGCCATGTGGGTGCTGGGAATCGAACCCCGGTCCTCTGGAAGAGCAGACGGTGCTCTTAACCGCTGAGCCATCTCTCCAGCCCCAGCTTACATTTTTAGAAAGGAACGGGCCAGGATGTGGAGTCAGATACCTATCCAAGACAAGTATTGACAGGTAGCAGCGATTCCACCGGGGAGTGGGATAGAGCCCCACACCTCCCAGGTGCGAGCTGCTACACTCGCACTCTAAGCTTTGCGTCTGCCACTCACTCGCCTTTCTGCAGACTGGTTGTCTTGAACCTTAGACCATCAAAGCGGGTCGCAATCGTGGCTGCTCTTGTAGAGCTGCCCTCAGCCTCTGCGGCCACCCAGGCTCAGCCGTTGAGAGTTCAAGGGAGGTTAGGTGAAGTTCCCTCGCGCTGGCTCACGGAAGATGCGGCTCCCCGCGGGGTGCCTCGCTGTTGGGTGTTGCAAGGCAAGGGCATGCCCATCAGATATCTCATCCATGCAGTCTGAGAAGTGAAACTCGCTTAGGGGACTCTGAGCACAGAGGGGCCTGTACCTGGAAATGGCAATTGAGAGGTCGGGGGGGGGGGCGGTCCTTTAAACGCATATAAAATACGGTGAGAATTCAATGTCCATATGCCAGTAGCTTGAGCCATCTAAGGAAACCTCTGTGGGGAGCAGCATAGAACTGTGTAAATTGCTAACAGTGTTTTCTGTGAATTTTGCATTTCCTAAAATTGCTTAGGGTTACATTTGAGGAACAATTATTTAGTTTCAGTTAGTTTGCTAGAAAATGATTGGCGATAGGCTGGGAAGACCAGAGAAAAAGGGTATGTGATGGTGGTATAGAGTCTGAGACCCCTGTGATAAAGCCAACAGGCTCAATCCAATTTTAATTAAAGGATTTATTGTTTGGTGCTAGCAGGACAATGCCAAGTCTCAGGTGTGTTGTGTAGGAGGAGTATGAAGAAGGTTTTGGAGTTTTTTTGTTTAGTTTTGCTTTTCTGTGTAGCCTGACCTGAAACTCATTCTGTAGTCCACAATATCTGCTCAGGCAAACAAAAAGGAGGTTTGTTGTGCCAAGTGGTTAAGGTAACTCAAAAGAATTGTTGGTTTGGGTATCTTCCTAAACAAGTTACAGAAGTCAAAAAGTCAAAAAGTCAAAAAGTCAAAAAAAAAAAAAAAAAAAAAAAAACAACTCAGCAGTTAGTCACATCCTTATCATAACAAAGCTGAGGCTTGTGACTGTTTATTTCTGGGTGAGGGGCACTACGTCAAGGTTAGTGCCTCTTCTAAGAAGTCATCTTCCAGGAATTTGAGTTTAGAACAGTCGTTAAGTACTAAGATGTCAGCCTACCACAAAATGGAGTCAACTTGGTGGAATTTACACAGGACAAGCTTCTGGGCAAGTCTGTGAGGGACTGTCTAGAGAATCAGGATAACTGAGGTGAGCGACTCACTCTACACATAGGAGACACCATTCCACGGGCTGAGGTCCTGGACTGAGCTGACACAGAGACCTGAGTGAACCAAGGGTCAATAATTCATCTCTTTCTGTCCCAGCTTTTGATGCAATGTGACCAGATGCTTCATGCTCCTTTTGATATCTTGTGACTCAAGGAAACCCTGAGATTGTGAGCCAAAGTAAGCCCTTCCTGCCTTGATCGCTTTTGTGAGACAGTTTGCTTGGTAACCAGACAAGTATCTATGACAGCTTCATTATAATATCATTTACATCCAGGTTCTGGCTCCTCCCTTTTTAAATTTTTCTAGAGCATTCTAGAAATCATCTTAAAAGAGAGATCCAGTCCATTATGATTTGGAAAGGAAAAAGTCACCTAACCTGTAAACATGCCGTCGCCAATCACCTCATAAATATGTATAGAAAACTTCTTCAAATGCACACCAGAGGACTCTCTGTCCTGTCACCCTCCCTTGGGACAATCCGTCTCTTTGGAGTGCTTGCTCTGCTTTGCTAAGTAAACTGCTTCCATGCTTTCTCTTGACTGAATTCTTTCCTCTGAGATAACAAGAGCCAAGAGAACTCTTGTAACAGTTATAGTTTAAATAAGCCGGAGTGCGTGGTTGGGAAGAGCTGCCAGGTGGTAGAGTATGAGGCTCAGGACAAGGCTGTCTCCCTGCAGGTGGGGGCGTGGCCACAGTAACTAACAGCCTAACATATGTCCATCTGAAAGAGCAGACTTTGGGAGCCTAAGGTTCTAGCTTAGCTACCTCAAAAATAAGGTCCCAAGCAAGCACCACATGATGACAGCAGTGCTCAGTTCCCAGGAGACAGAGTCCAATTTGTATACTGTTCTTTATTCAAGATGCTAGATTTCTAAGCTGCCCATGACTATCACCTACTTTTGGTCCATAATGTTCATTGAGGCCATTGGTAGCAGAGATGCTGGTGAACCCATGTGTCTATTCCATCATTTACTAGGATCTGAGTCATAACCAACTCTCTCCTGTTAGTCAAGTTTACTTATCTTCTTTTGGCAAGGATTAAGCTTCTGGGATTTGGCTCCTTGCCATCTTTACTATGTCAAGCCTACATCTATGTATTCTGACCTAGTTAAGAAACAATTACTGAATAGAATATCCTATAGAATTTTTAAATATATTCATATACCTTTGTAGGGAGCTACGTTGTACCACATCCTAAAGGTGGCGCTGGTTTCTACCTTCCACCTTTCTCGATGGTGAGTGCTCTCGGGAGTAAACAACTCCTTATTGGCTGTAGGCGAGGATGGTGGCTTGCTTCCAGCGCCTAGGGACCTATGGGCAATGTCCACGTGGTTTATCGGGATTGGAAGCCCAGAGGGTATTTAGCCACGAGCGGACTTCCCCCCGGGGTCGTTTGTCTAAGAGTGAGTGAGTGGGTCGTTCGTCATATGTCTGAGAGTGAGAGTGTGAGTGAGTGAGTGAGAGACAAGAAGATAATTAAAGGCCTGAATAAACTGCAAAGAGAAGGATCCGGTGTTGCGTGTTCCTTGCTGGCGAGGTGGCAGGCGACATACCTTAACTAGTGGTTATTTCTTTTAAAATACATAGTAAAGAAATAATGCTAGGGTCTGGATAGATAGTTCAGCTGTTAAGAGTGAGAAGACAGGATGAGGCTCAGATACCATTCTCAGGTCAGGAGTTTCTCAGTCACATATATAACTCCAGCTCTAGGGGATCCAATACCTTCGTCTGGCCTCCACAGGCATCTGCTCATACCCACATATAGACAGATGCACATATATAATTAATAGAAATAAATCTTTTAGAAAGAAATAATACTAAATAGAGGCAGGGCTTTTGTTTGGAAGATATATGTTGCTGTATTGTGTTTGTGGGTACCAAGATTCATATAATAGCTTCACGAAGTTTGGCAGATAACTAGTTCATGGAACAGTGCCAGTTGAGAACACTCTTGGGATGCCCAAGACACAGGAAAACTACATGTAAAACAGAGCTCTCTTGAGGCAAACACTTGAGTAAACACTGTGAAGCAAAGCATGTGATAGTCTCTCTCTCTCTCTCTCTCTCTCTCTCTCTCTCTCTCTCTCTCTTTCTCTCTCTCTCTCTCTTTCACACACACACACACACACACACACACACACACACACACAGAGGCAGGAAGAACCACTCTATAGGTGGGAGACACCATTTTATGGGCTGAGATCCCTGATTACAAAGGGACAAGTGAGCTGAGTACCGGCCATTCATTTCTCTCTCTGCTTCCCAATTTCATACGCAATACCACAGGATGTATGTAGAAAACATTTAGCACAGTAATACACAGAAATGGCCTAACCAACATGAGCTGTTACTAGCAGCAGATTAGTGGAGCACACTAAAATAGTGAACAAAAGTGCCAAATGGGTGATCAGAAAACCTGAGGTTCAGTACCAGAATTGTCCTACTTAGCTATAATTAGTTGACTAACCCCAATTGTGATATCATCACTCTACTACTGGGTGTCTTCATTTGAAAAACAAAATGGCCTAACTTTCTTCGAGTTTTAAAACTCTAGAACTTGATGATGAATTTGGCTTCAAACTTCATCAAGTAAGCAAAATATTATGCTGCTAGCAAAAATAAGTCCAAATAAATTACTCAAAAAGAGGCATCACGGAGGAAATGAAACAAAACTGCACAGGTTATCTGTATTTCTTATGCCGTCCTGGTTCTAACATAGCTGCATAGTCTTACTGTGGGATAATAATTTAAGTAAACAAACATTTTAGTAAAACATATAATTTTTTTAAAAGATTTATTTCTCTTTTTTAAAATATTTATTTTTATTTTATGTGAATTGGTGTTTTGCCTACATGTATAACTGTGTAAGGGTGTCAGATTTTGGAATTACAGACAGTTGTTAGCTGCCATGTAGATGCTGGAAATCGAACTCAGGTTCTCTGGAAGAACAGTCAGTGCTTTTAAACACTGAGCCATCTCTCCAGCCCTAAAGATTTATTTTCACCAGGTGATGGTGGCACATGCCTTTAATCCTAGCACTCGGGAGGCAGAGGCAGTCAGATCTCTGTGAGTTTGAGGCCAGCCTGATTTACAGAGTGACTATCAGGACAGACAGGGCTACATAGGAAAACCCTGCATAAGTACAGAAAATAAGAATGTCTCATAGTGGGCTGGAGAGATGGCTCAGATGTTAAGAGCACTGAGTGTTCTTCCAAAGGTCCTGAGTTCGATTCCCAGCAACCACATGGTGGCTTACAATCATCTATAATGAAATCTAGGACCCTCTTCTGTACACTGTATACATAAAAAATAAATAGATATTAAAAAAAAGACTGTCTCATAGCCTCATATTCAGACCTCTGTCACAACTTCCAAGGCATAAGGATGACCTTCAAGTAGATAAGGATATCTTCCTAAAGCAGGGGGGAATAGTTTGTTCAGGAGTGTCCTGGGGGAGCTTAGTAGCAGCATTCCTGGGAGAAGGCATAAATGATTCATAAGAAAATTTCCATCAATCCAAAGTCCTCAAATTGTACAAATATTAAAAAATCTCCCAAGTATGCAACAGTGGAGATGAAAACCAAAGGTAGCAGGGCAACCACCATGCGGCTCAGCTTCGCTGGATCTTTGCCATGCAGCATGCTGGCCTTATGACTTTTGCCATTCCCATCAGATATGGCTGTGCCACAGGGGGCATCAGATGTCCAAGGTCATCCTCAGCTATAATAAGTTCTAGACCATCATGGTATACATGATACCTTGTCTCAAAAAGAGAGGGGGAATTGGGAGAGCACTGTGAAACTTGTTGGAATTTATAGGTTTTTTTTAAATAGGGACCATTTGTATATTGCCCCTCCTCCATAATCCCTAAATGCCCTTCTGCTTCTATATGTAGTACTTACATTTTTAGGTTTAAAAGAAATCTTATGAAACATTTACACTCTATATAGAGGAATAATAAATAACAAAATAACGATTCATTTGCCTGAGGTGTACCTTAAATCAAAGCAGGTCAATGCTTAAATTCCCTGGAGATCTCCCAGTCTTGTCTTTCTCGTCTTCCTCTATTTACGATGAAGGGAGCAGGCAAATCACCTTGTCCTAAGTACGGCCATTTTAACTGAAGAGTCAAAAAAAGTTCTGGTTCCCATGCTTTAGGAGGTTAGGAACTTTACAAAAGATGACCAACCTCCTTCTGAAACAACAGAAATAGTCTGTTACGCCCCTGAGTTCTCTAGAACACGATGGCTGTTCCTAACAACAGAATGAACAAATGAATCTGATTGGTCGGACTGAAAGGATTCCATTCTATGACAGTAGAGAATGGTGGAACACTTAAGGAAAGCCCCTGACCCCTGAATCCTAATGGGTGGAAAATGTAACTGTAATTATGGTTTTGTGCTTCTGCTCCTACTTGGGGATGTCAAGAAGAGCAAGGCTCCCAAGTCCCCATCCTGCAGCCCTGATAGATCAGAAACCACGCTTATATGGAGATTCATGAAAGACTTTGGAAGCCTTAAGTGTTATCTCTCTCCTTCTTCATGGAGCTCAACAGACACAAGTGTAACAAGCTCTCTTTGTAGACCAGGCTGGCTTCAAATGCACAGAGATCTGCCTGCCTCTGCCTCATGGATGCTGGGATTAAAAGTGTGCACCACCACTACTCTTTGAAATCATGTTCTTGAGCTTGATTATTCCTAGGAGCTTCCAGATTCCATGACAAGATTGTTTTGGCTATAAATAATACACTGCATTGTAGCCAGAAGTTTTCTGATCAATCCAGGCCAGCAGTCCAGAGGAGTCTCTCCTAACCATTGTCTCACATTAATTATTATAATTAGTATAATAATTACTCAGGCTTATATTAATTACAAACTGTTTGGCCTATGGCTCTGGCTCATTACCAACTAGCTCTTACAACTTAACCCATTTCTATTAATCCCTTGCATTGCCACATTTCCATGGCTTTACTTGTGTTCCATTATATCTTGTTTTCTGGATGGCAGCTTGCAGCTTCTCTTCCTGACTCTGCCCTCCTTTGTCTTTATCTCTGCTTGGATTTTCTGCCTGCCTCTAAGCTGACTTGCCATAGGCCAAAACAGCTTCTTCATTAACAAATGGTAATAAAGCATATTCACAGCATACAGAAAAACATCCCATATCACTTCCTCCATTTCTGTCTAATCAAAAAGGAAGGTTTTTGAACATAGTAAAATTATATATAAGAAAACAGTTATCAAGCAAGAATTACAATTACACTATGTAGTCTATTTGTATTTAGCAAAATTAAAGAAAATATTGAACTATCTATCCTATTTTTGTGAGGCTAAAGTTTTTATATATAATTTACCTTTTATCATAACTAAAGAAAACTATCTAGTTTTTAACCCCCTCAAAGACCACAGAAGGATATAGTATTACTTGTGTAAGGAAGGACATTGTAAGCAACTTCCAAAATTCTAGAAATGACAAAGATATCTGGTTGCCTAACAGTCACCTAAAGTTTCTCTACAACGTTAGGGCATCCATCTTCAGCCTACAGGCCTAGAGTCTCTGGCAGACCTTTCAGTGAAGCAGGAAATTTGAAGGACTGCTCTGCCCATTTTGGCATAGTTCATCAGTTATTTCTCCCTGTGTCCTGCAGAATGTCTGGCAGTTTTCTCTGTGAAGCAGAAACTTGAAAGGACCATCTCGACTTGTTCTGGCAAAGTTCAGTGGTTATTTTCTTGTGGCTCCTGTATGTCCATTTTATACAGCATACTGTTAAGCAGTTGAGGCAAGAACAATTTCTTGTCCAATGACTAACTTTTACCATAAAGAAAGTAAACTCGGCCGGGACCGGTGCTCTCTGCGGCGTCCCAGCACACTCTGGAGCAGGGGGCAGCTGAACTCTGCACCTGGCCACACCCACAGCTCCTGCTGCTGCTGAGGGTATCTGCAAGGATCCCTATTGCGACCCCGAACTGAGTGAACTGAGCAAACCAACTGCAGTGGTCTCTGAGGGGCGAATTCAAACCCTGACCAGAGAGGTGACAGGAGACACACAAACCAAAGTGCCACAACTGACCAGGACCCGTCTAATCGTGAACCACTGAACCCATGGGCAAACGTCAGTGCAAGAAATTACATAATAATACAAAGGGCAATATGGTAACTCCAGAAGAGAGTGGCGATCTTACAAATACAAGACC
>PVIH01024973.1:0-21611 GCA_004025045.1 Sigmodon hispidus | reverse complement strand
ACTTCTGGGTATATACCCTAAAGAGGCACATTCACACTCCAAAGGTATTAGCTCAACTATGTTCATAGCAGCATTATTTGTAATAGCAAGAACCTGGAAACAACCTAGATGTCCCTCAACTGAAGAATGGATTAACAAACTGTGGTACATCTACACAATGGAATACTACGCAGCAGCAAGGAAAAATGATATCCTAAAAGTCACAGGCAAATGGATGGATTTGGAGAATATCCTCCTGAGCGAAGTCTCACAAACTCAGAGAGATAAGCAGGGGATGTACTCACTCGCTTTACAGTCTTTTATGTTTTGTCATATGACTCAAAATTTATTAAATTTATAAAAGAAAAACTAATGTCATTTTATATTTAAAATAAAAATCTCACACTTTCCAAATGAGACAGACTCTATTTCACTTAGTAAATTATTATAAGAATACAAATTTTATGAAGATACATTGTATTGTCAAGAAAAATATTTAGTAATGGTAATTTAGTCTCCCTTATAGTATACCCTAAAAGCAATACCATTTAGATAAAATTACCTCATCTTCACTCCATATTATGTGTGTAATATATGATAATATATAGCACAAAATAGAAATTTTAAATCAACAATTTTTAAGATGTTCTTGGATATTAAAATGATAGTCCCTTCAATGAGTACCATTCTTTGACTTGAGTAATAATAACAAGCCAGAATTTTAGATTAAAAAAGTGTTGGGTCATAAGATCTCATAACTATGGGTTTAGTATATTAGGAAATTATAAAAATAAATATTTTTTACCAGTAATATAATTACTTAGAATAAAGCTAAGTTTAGAGTCACGTATGAATTCATTACTACAGGACAATGTTGCTTGTACCAAATATTATAAAAAGCAAATGGGTCCAAAACATATTTTTATAAATAATTTGATTAAGGATTCATTGGTAGGAACTTAGGCATGAGAGAGTCATACATATGATTTAAGCTAACAGGAAGATCACCTACACAAATAAGTAGCTGGAGGGTGATTCTCCTTTCAGATGGTATGACTAAAAGACAGGAACCACGACAAGCACCAACACTTCCTGCACCATATTGAGCCTTGGGGACACTGATGACTCATAACTAAGTCCCGGCTAGCTGGAGACCCTCTAATTTCCTGCCAAAAACCCAAAGAGTTGCCTGCTTCCTGCTCTTTGTCTGCAGACACGCTGCCTGAACATACTGCCCCACCCCCAACCTCCATAACAAACACATCCTCACATAACAGAGGTTGCATGACATTTGAAAAAACTGGACAGAAACTTGATGTGACCTTAGCTCATTTGGAAATGTATTCATATCTGCCGGTGAACACACACATTAAACCAGATCTACACCTGATGGGTTTTCCTGTGACTCTGTCTTCCTCACCCCTCACCCCTTCACCAAACCACCGGTCAGAGGGAGAAAAACCACATAAATAGAAACATGACAAAAAAGAGAGCTTCCTTTGTGGAAGAAAATAAGGGGCCCCAGAGTACCAGATACCTAAGTCTCTGGCAAGTATTTGAGCAAGAAAAAAATGAAAAATTATACCATTTTGAATCAGGACAAAAAAGAGAGCATATCCACCAAATTTTATAATAGGAGTACAAGAGTACTATATAGAGTGGGAATTATTTGGAGAAAAGGTGAATTATCTCTGTACAGAGGAACTTGCTTCTCCTATCTATTTAGTATGAATCAAGATGAACCCACCTTCTTCGAGAATGGTCCCCTGGCTGGGAGAATGGGCTGCCCAATTGAAGTAACACTTGAAGAAGACATTAAGAAGTAGTAGCCTTTGAGAAGCTAGTTCATGCACCAAGAATAAACTCTGTTCTTACTGAAAGAGGCTCCACAAAACAGAGGAACATCTTACTCAGCTCTGATACTGAGAAAAGAGACTCAAAATTACCTCAAATGGATATGCCAGACCGAACTGACTCACCTGGGGTTTCCTTGCCCTCCCTGGGAAATGAATGGGGAATTGGGTGATGGGTGATGCTCAGGGAGAACAAGGAAGAGGGTACGAAAGGAGAATAGTTGAGGGTATGAGCAAAAAAAAAAAAACTAAAAAAAGGTAAATGAAAAAGGAAAAAGAGAAGAGCCTTTATTCTAACTGATCATAGTGGGATTGACCTGTGTATCAACAGCAGTAGAAATTACAGAAAATACACAAACTCATGAAAATCAAACTTAACACTACTAACTGATAACTGAATCAAAAAGTCAAAATAAATATTAAAATATTTTTAGAATTGACTGAAAATTAGCAATATACTGAAATCTATTACACACAATGAAGGCAGTTCTAAAAGGAAAGTTAATGTAGTACTAAATATGTCAGAGAGAGAGAGAAATTCCAATTAAGGACTCAATAAAGCAGCCAAATCACCAAGCCATCCTTATTTGAAAATAGTGTGATTCAACATAAAATATTCTAAAATCTCTATCATAAAACACATACAGCTGATAGACATACTTAGTGAAGTAGTAGGATACTAAATTAATATAAGAATTGGTAGCCTGCCCACATGCAAGTGGTAAGGACATTAAGAATGAAATTGGGGAAACAATGTCATAAATCATATCTTGCAATATGTATCTTGGAATAAAATATACACAGGGAAAGATAAGATTTGTGCAATGAAAACTTTAAGATACTAAAATACGTAATAAAGAGGACAGTAGAAGATGGAAAAATGCCCAGTACTCACAAATTTGCAGGATTAATACTGTGAAAATGACTATCCTATGGAAAGCAATTAATCCATTCAACTCAGTTTCGATCCAGTTCTAACATGATGTTTCCCAGAAATTTGAAAAATAATCTTAAATTTTATATAGAAATACTACAGACCCAGGATAGGTAAAATAATCTTGAACAAAGTAAAGAGAAAAAGAAAGAAAACTACAGGATGAATAGCATCCTAAATTTTATATTACACTATTGAGGTATCCTAATCAAATAGCACAACAATGACACAGAACCATACAACTAATAAATGGAAGAAAACTGAGGTTCACTTGTAAGCCTACTTTTTATAGCTACATGATTTTGGTAAAGATGCCAATAACACACATTAAAGAAAAGAGATAATAATCAAATATTGTGTAAGGTAGCCTCAACTGAATCAAGACCCTCAACAAAATATCTGATATCTTAAATCTGATCCAACAGAATGTATGAAATACACTTGAACTTTAAAGCACCATAAAGAAATTTCAAAACAGATGCCTGATAGTCCAGACATTCTCATCAATGATGCACTAGATTTCTTGAAACTAAACAGTCTCTATAATGTAAAGAACACCATCATTCATGTGAAGACAAACGCAAAGAAATTTTTTAACAGACATACAATTTTGAGAAGTTTAACTTATAAACTATAGAAAGAACTGGAAAGATGAAACATCAAAGAAAAAGTACTCAGATACAAAAAATGGGGAATGGAAATGGACAGAATAGACATCTGAGAAACATTTCTTTAAATATTAAATATTCTTAGCCATCAAGGAGATCTGAATCAAATCTATGTGGAGACTTTGTGATATTCCCAGTCAAAATTGCTAACAATAACAACAGAACACTCAAACACAAGAGATAACAAATGTTGGCGTAGATGTGAAGAAAGGACAACTCCTGGTTAGAATGCAAACACACATACACACAAAAAAATAAAAACCAAAACAAACAAAAAACCACTGTGGAAATCTGCAGTTGGTTAATTTTTCTCCTTTTAATTTTAGGGGTTGGGGTGCCACTCAGCTCCCAAATATAGCACAAACAGAGGCTTATTCTTAACTAGAAATGCCCAGACTTATTCGACTTTTTTCTAGCCAGCTTTTCTTCACTTTAAATTTCCCTGTCTACCTTTTGCCTCTGGGCTTTTCCTTTTCTATTCCTGTATGCCTTTCATTGTTTCTTAGTCCTTGACTTATTAGGTAGCTGGGTAGCTGGCATCTGGAGTCCTTCCTTTTCTTTTTCTAGATTTCTCCTATATATTCTATTTGCAAACCAGGCCCATTTATTCTTTTTACTGCCTTGCTACTGACTATTCAGTTCTTTATTACACCATCAGGTGTTTTACACAGGCACAGCAACACAGCTTCACAGTGTTAAAGTGCAGCATAAACCTTAATATAATATTCTACAGCAGAAATCTGTGGGGATTCCTCTCAAATATCTATATACAGAACTACTGCATTGTATCGCTATACTACTCCTGGACATATACTAAAAGTATTCTCTATCTTACAATCCTACAATAGACACCTGCTCATTCATGGTCATTGCTACTCTGTTCATAGCAACTATGAAATAGACTCAAACTAAATGTCTATCATCTAATGAAGAGATAATGCAACATGGTAGATTCACAAAATTGAATTTTATTCAGATGTCAAAAAATTAAATTATGAAATTCACATGTAAATGGATGCTGTTGGAAGCAATCTTTCTGAGGAAGATAACACAGACCCAGTAAGCAAACTTTGTATTTCTTTCCTTTTTTTGTATTCTTTTATTAAATTTTTATTTATAAAATAAAGTCTTTTTTATCCATGTATCCCCTTGCTCCCCCTCACTTGTCTCTCCCAATCCCTCCCAATCAGCCTTTAGCCTCCCTTCTCCCCATCACCCCAGCCCCTTCCCCAAAAGGGCAAGAAGTCCCAAGGTAGATCTGCTCAGCATCCACTCCAGGCAAGTCCGATTTCCTAATCCTAATATCAAGACTGGGTTAGGTGTTCCTCTGGAGAGAATGGGCCCCGAATTGACAGTCTGTGAACAAAAACACACTTTGATCCCTCCCCTTGGGGCTCTACATACTGCCCATGTCAGTGTACAGTTGTCTATCCTTGGAGGGCCTAGTTCATTTTCCTGATGACTCCTCAGTAGCTGTTCTTGATTCAGAGAGCTCCCCAGAGCTCAAGCCAACATTCTCTATGGGAATTTTCCTCATTATCCCTATCCCCTTGCTCATATAGACTTCTCCCCTGCTCTCAGCTCAATCAGGAGCTCAGCCCAGTGCTCAGCCATATATCTCTGCCTCTACCTCTATTCATTGTTGGATCTAAGTTCTGTGATGGCACTTAGAATAATTATTTATTTGATTATAGGGGAAGTTCTGTCTAGGCACCACCTTCACTATTGGTTGGAGAACTAGCCAAGAACATCCTATGAGATCTTAGAAGTTTCCCTAGCACCAGGTCTCTTTCCAACACCACATTGGCTTCCTCTATTAAGATCTCCATCTATTTTTTTCTCCCTCTTTGTTGCTCCTCTCACTCAATCATCTCCTTCTCTCATGATTTGTTCCCACTTCTTCTTGGTTGCAACCTCTTATGCTCACAATTAGCTAAGGAGGTCTTCTCTGTTTTCTCTTTCTGCGGGAATCCCTGGATGTCTCTTTTAAGTTCCTTCTAATCTCAAAATGTTCAGCAGTTGTGGTTTGCAGCTTGAGTGTTCTTTGCTTTTTAGCTAATGTCCATTTATGAGTGACTACATCCTGTGCTTATCTTTCTGGGATTGTGATACTTCACTTAGGAGGTTATTCTCCAAATCCATCCATTTGCCTGAAACTTCTAGGATGCCATTTTTTTCTGCTGAGTAGTACTCCATTGTGTAGATATACCACAGTTTGTTAATCCATTCTTCAGTTGAGGGGCATCTAGGTTGTTTCCAGGTTCATGCTATTACAAATAATGTTGTATGAACATAGTTGAGCTAATGCTTTTGGGATGCAAAAGTGTGTCTTTAGGGAATATGCCCAACAGTGGTATTGCTGGATCCTTGGGGAGATTGATTCCCAGTTTTCTAAAGAACTACCATACTACATTCCAGAGTGAATGTACAAGTTTACACTCTCACCAAAAATGGAAGAGTATTCCCTTTGCTCCACATCCCCTCCAGCACTGTCTGTCATTTGTGTTTTTAATCTTAGCGATTCTGACAGGTGTAAGATGGTATCTCAAAGTTGTTTTGATTTGCATTTCTATGATGGCTAAAGATGTTGAGCACATTTTCAAGTGCCTTTCACCCATGTGTAATTCTTCTGCTAAGAATTTCCTTTTAAGTTCTGAAACCCATTGTTTAATTGAGTTATTTAGGGTTTGGGGATCTAGTTTCTTGTGTCCTCTATATATTTTAGAGATCAGTCCTCTGTCAGCTGTAGGGTTGGTGAAAATCTTTTCTCATTCTGTTGGCTGTAGGCTTGTCTTATTGACTGTGACCTTGGTCTTATAGAAGCTTCTTAGTTTCAGGAGATCCCACTTATTAGTTGTTTTTCTTAGTGTTGGTACTACTGGTGTTACAATTAGAAAATTGTAACCTGTGCCAGTACATTGGAGGCTATTTCCGACTGTCTTTTCTATCAAGTTCATTGTAACTGAATTTATGTTGAGGCCTTTAATCCACTTGGATTTGAGTTTTGTGCACAGTGATAGGTTTGGATCTATTTGCATTCTTCCACATACAACTTCTAGTTATGCCAAAAATTCAGAGGGAAAGCTGAACACAACGTAAATATATGTGTAGCAATCTTATTTGCATTATCACCCTTGATAAGTCATGCTTATGATTTTTATCTTCTTTATATTTATTGTTAACTTATCAGCACTTTAAATTCATTTTACTGTTTTTCTTGATAAATACAAAATAAATAAAGAAGAAGGGAAAAAAAAGAGAGAAGCTAAAAAAAAATAAAATAAAAAATAAAAAACACTTGGTACCTTATAGAAATAGATTCTTCTCTCATACAATATATCCCAGCCACATTTTTTCTTTACTTCACTCCTCCCATCTCTCCCCTTACCTTCATTATGCCCCTCCTTTCCCCTCAGAAAAGTGCAGACCTAAAGAGATAGCAACCAAACACAGAAAAACAAAATACAATAAGGACACACGGCAAAAAGCCCTCATATTCAGTCTGAGTATAGCATCACAATAGGAGAGAAAGTGTCTCAAGGGAAGGCAAAAGAATCAGAGACACACCTGTACCCACTGTTGTAAGTCTCACAGAACCAGAAAGCTAAAAGTCATAACATGTACACAGAGGACCGGGGGTAGCCCTGTGCAGGCCATTGCCTGCTGGTTCAGTCTCTGTGAGCCCATATGAGCCCTGCTTAGTTGATTTGTTGGGGCAGGCCATGTTCTCCTGGTGTCCTTCATTCCCTATGACTCCTACAATGTTTCCTCCTTCTCTTCTACAGGGTTCTCTAAGCTCAGAGAGAAGAGACTTGATGGAATCATTGAGAGTTTTTAAAAAACAACAGGAGCTAAATGAGAAATGAATAAAAATATTTGAATTAGAGAAGCAAAGGTGAGGAAAGGCATGCCTGGAGATATCTATCCCCATGCATTGTTACTGAAGAGAGCATTCTACAACGCATTTCCTGCTCTACTCGAAGACAAGGTGAGGAGGCTCTGCTCAAATTTTAGTACAAGAAGATTGAAGCTTAGTTTGTAAAGTCGAAACACAGCTTCCATAAACCTTGGATTTAAACTGTAGATACTTTATTTGTTTATTTGGGTTGTATTTACTGTATGTTTTTCACTTATTTGTGATAAATTTTCTGCAGGTTTCAAAAGGATAGACTAAAGTAAACAAAATAATGACTGTATCTTACTAATCACACATTATGTCCTTTATATATAGTTAAAAGTTCCTACCACTAACAACATTATTTTTATACTTATGTTTGAGATTAGATAATCAAAGGATATTTGGAAGCCTTTAGGCCAGAAACTAGAAAATCATGACTAGAGTAATTAGCTACCTAGAGCTTAAGGAAGGATACTTTATGTTTTGAGCTGAATAAAGCACTTTTTCTAATCTTTGCCGATATGATGACCCCAGTATCTTTAAATGTCTTCATAGGTGCAGAAAAAGTTATCTGGAAGACTCAAATAAAAAGATAAAGAAATCAGCTAAAACATTATAACAAAACTTTGAAAATTATTTTATAATGTCAAAATACTTTATTTTGAGTACTTTTATACATAAATAATTTAAGTTAATGATTTTATACCACCATTGCAGGTTGACTATCCTTTAACCAAAATGTGTGGAAGTATAAATATTGTGAGTTTGAAGTTTCCAAAATTTTAGAATATTTGTTTATATACAATAAAATGCTCCAGAAAAAAAAAACATTAAATCCTCAAAACAAGATTTATCTGTACTTTATCTGCACTTTTTTGTACATTATGAAGGTAATTCTATAAAATAGGTTAGTATTTATGTGTTTCAAATGAAGACCTGCAATCCAGTGTGAAATTTTCCACTAATATAGTTAGTTCTCAGAGGTGTATTTGGTGTTTTTATTTGGTTATTTTCCAACTATACACTAGCACTCACTATTGAGTAGACAGATCTCATTTTTTTTAAAAAAAAAAAAAAAAAAAAAAAGGCAAGTCTGTGGGGTATTTTCTTGATTAACGATTGATATACAAAAGCCCAACCTCCCCAGAGTTGTCCCAGGCCTAGATGGGTGGTCCAGGAGGGAAAAGAAAGCAGGTTTTGTTGGTCCTGGGGAACAAACCAATCCACTTTCTTCATTGAATTCTATTGCAGCTCCTGCCTCCAGGATCCTCCCTTGAGTTGCTTTCTGACCTCCCTTCACAATGGACTGGATTGGGATGCATATCACAAGTAAATCTTTTCTTACCAAACTGATTTTGGTCATTTTTTTTTTCACAACAGTTGAAATTCTAACTATGACAAGGCAATTGCAATTTGTGGGGTTTCACTTGTCACATTTTCAGATAATGCATATGGATACCATTTTATGTTGTTATTATTATTCTCTGATAATTTTTCTGGTCAAGTACTTTCAATTATGTGTACAATATAAATTTTCTTATGAAACTATGCATAAAATGAGATACTTATAAATATTTATAAAACAATATTAATATAACTACTTATAATGTTTATGAGATAAAATTATTTTAAAATACTTTTAAACAATTTGAATTCATAACTTAAGAAAATGGAAACTGGATATACAGAAATAGGCTTTCAGGAGAATCAATAGCATTTTAATTAAAAGGAAAAGGAAAATACATACAAAATAAACACAGACAGAAGTATTTTTGCAAGGTTTAACCTCCAACTAAGATTCTTTTTTAATATAACACTATTTTCTGTTTCATAAGCCATATAAATAGCCGGTGCCTGAGACAGCCAGAAGAGGGCATCAGATACCCTGAAGCTAGAGTTGTAGATGATTTTTGTCTCACCAAATGGGTGTTGGAAATCCAAACTGCATCCAGTGCACTTAACCACTGTGTTATTTCTGCAGCACAAACAGAGAATTTTTAAAGAAAGATCATGCATATTTCTAGTGTAAATAGTCTGGTAGAACTGTATTTGTGATCTACATTTTATAACAAAGAAAAAGGTACAAATGAGAGAGAGAACCACATGAATTTATTAGAAGGCTATAAAAACAAAGGTGGGTACATTAGCTATTTCACATAATTGTTATGGTAACATTTAAAAATAACAATAATATTCATTCTTGGATAGCCTTTAAGAAATACATTACAAGACAGAAATGAGAGCTAAAATTACAAATTTAATTACAAATTGCTTCCTTCATGCTCTCCAAGTGAGACAGTAAGTGCTATAACCATTCCCTCACAATCAAATATTGTCTCTTTCTATTCTGTGTTTCTTACGCCCTAGCTGTGATCTACTGGGAGATTTAGCTTTCAGAAATCCAGGTGACTGAGTGCTAGTATATTGGCATAAATATTAGCAGGTGTCCATCCAAACAGCAGCTGCTGCATCACATGCAGCCTCATCTACTGAGTGAATTGATACTTTCCCTAGTATTTACTATACAGCTGTTGACCATGCACATTTATTTTCTATACTTTGTGCATAAAGTCAACCAAAAGCATGTTAGTTTAGCTCACAAGACCAGCAACATACATCTTCTTTGCAGGACTGTAATTCTCTGGCCCTGTGTTTAAATTAGTTTGCAGGGATATTATTAATGTCTCCTCTACAATATACCACACTGGTTAATGATCACATTCTGCTAAGTGGACTTATGGAGTAAGAAACTTCATATTCTCCACAGTTATTGGTGCCTGTTGTAGGAATAAAGAAATCCTAACTATATTTCTGTAGCAAGCTCAGTCAGTAGAGCATGGGACTCTTAATCTCAGGGTTGTGGGTTCTCGTCCCACATTAGGCACTAGATATAGCACAAATTCTATTTAGTATTATAATAAAAACCTAGAGCCAGATATTAGGCAAGAGCTGGAATATCAGAGAAATATGGAAACAAACCACAGCCAATTCTCATCCAGCCAAATTCTCAGGCCAAACAGGGTAAGTGCTATCTTCATGGGTCCTAGGTTTGAGTAGTCACTTAGAATGATGAATTTCTGGCTTCTCCTGCCTTATGTTTCTTTCCCTATCCAGCTATTTTACTTCCTAGTTCAATGCTGCTAGAGTTAGGATTAAAGGTGTATGTTACCACTGTCGAACTGTTAAGTTTGAACTCACAGATATCCATAGGGATCCTGACTCCTGAGAGATGGGATTAAAGGCATGGGCCACCACTCCCTGACGTTCATGGCTGGGCTATGGGTGATTCTGTCCTCTGATATTCCAGACAAATTTTATTGAATATACAATATATCACCATATTTACCTGTCTTTTAGCTAAGTCCTCAATCAATAAATTATTCTCCTGCACTTTAGCATTGCTTTGACTCACTAATCTTATCAGCATATCTCTTAGACAAATTAAAAGTTAAAATTTTATCTGGATAGGGACCCATGACTGATGAATAATACTCATAAATTTAACCATCACAAATCTATCCCATGTCAACCTGAAACCAATGCACATCATCTAAGCTACATTAGTTAATGTATTAGAAAATAGAGATTCTAATAAAGTCCTACTTCTGCCTTTCATGATATATTTGCCTTATATACAACTAACATATAACCTATTCTTCCCTAAAGAAGGAACTGTTAAGCGCTTGATCAGCGTATTGCTCTTCTTAGCATTTATTGCTTAATTATTATGACATATATTCATAACACTTTACAACATGTAGTCAGTATACCTAATGCAATCTGGTAGAGAACAAAAGAGAATACTACTACTACTGCTACTACCACTACTACTACTACTACTACTACTACTACACACACACACACACACACACACACACACACATACATGAAATAAGTGAAAATACATGTCGCATTTACAGTCATGGTTTCTGTGTTTAGTCTTAATTTGCAGTTATAACAGCCTTCAATTATGCAATGGTCTAAAAAGTTTGTGAATTTATTCTCTTAACTTTTCTGTTCTCAATATTACTGATGAAATGCTATCATATTGCTTTAAAATGTTGGTTCATTATTGTCTGATAATTATGTACTAAAATTCTTAATGTTAATTTGTAAAACAATTCAATTTAATGGATCCAGTTTTTCAGACAACAAAGTGAATGATAGTCTTGAGAATTGGCCTACATTCTGTCTACAAACTAGAGATAGATGCCCAAGGGAATAATAGCAGTAAACATGAGAATATCCAGTGGATAGAATCTGCATTGTTCTTCTGTCAGTATATGCTGCCCAAAGATGTATTTGATTTTTTTGTACCTCTTTTATTCTTCGTGGCTATAATCACTAGGGCATGGGGGCTCTGCCATTAAGTTTACTTCATATATTTTATCTGTCTGAGGTCGTTGCAGCTTCCTTTATTATACAGGATATGAAGCTTTATTATCTTCTTTTTTAATACACAAAGCAAAATCTTAGAAGATTGAATGTTCTTTGCATGATTAGTACTTTTGTGTATCTTTCCAGTTATAATTCTGTAGGGATGACAATTTCCTTATTTAGAAAAAAAAACTATTTTCTTCATTGTGTATGATACCTAATTTATCAACATTAACAATTGCTGTTCACAACATATGAATCACAACTCCAACTTAATAGGAATTCTAAGAAAATGATCCTTATGCTTCCTTTTGACTCAATATCGTTTTTTCTAATCTATAAAGCTTTCCTTCAAAGTAATCTTAGCAAATGTTCATGGAATTTGAATCTGGAGTTTATTTTTATCTTTCCACTAAAGCATTTTGGAGTTATAAATATGTTTTAGAAGACATCATTTCACTAACTCAAATAATTCCAATTTAAACTAGTTTTGAGTCTTAAAAAGTTTTAGAGTAATGATTTTGGCATTACTTTTAAGTATTATTTTTTATAATATTTGTGAACTGTTATATTCTACTTTTAAAATAAATAGTTGAAAAGACTTCTTTAAAAATGTATATTCAAAAGCGAACAGTATTTCTTGACTCTTTCACTATATTTTCATGGGAGCTTAGATGTCTCTCTCGCTAAGACTCCAATTTAATTTGAAGTTTTCATTAAATGACAGCTGTACCTCATAGTGTTACAATGTTCAGACAGATAAAAAAGGCTTCCAACAATTTTGGAACTATAACTAATATTGCTAGCATTGTGCTGCATGCTTCAATTACTTGGTTTTAAAACCTATACTTAAGAAGATCCTGATGGGGGCTGGAGAGATGGCTCAGTGGTTAAGAGCACCTTCTGCTCTTCCAGAGGACCCGCGTTCGATTCCCAGCACCCATATGGCAGCTAACAACTGTCTGTAGTTCCAGTTCTAGGCAAACACCAAGGCAAATAAATAAATAAATAAATAAAGTTTAAAAAAATTATTTATGCGGAGCATGGGGAACACTCCTCCATTGTTGGTGGGAGTGTAAGCTTGTTCAGCCACTTTGGAATGCAATATGGTGGTTTCTCAGAAAATTGAGAATCAATCTCCCCAAGGACCCAGCAATATCACTTCTGGGTGTATACCCTAAAGAGGCATATTCACATATCAAAGGTATTAGCTCAACTATGTTCATAGCAGCATTATTTGTAATAGCAAGAACCTGGAAACAACCTAGATGTCCCTCTACTGAAGAATGGATTAACAAACTGTGGTACATCTACACAATGGAATACTACTCAGCAGTAAGAAAAAAATGATATCCTAAAATTCGCAGGCAAATGGATGGATTTGGAGAATATCCTCCTGAGCGAGGTATCACAATCTCAGAGAGATAAGCAGGGGATGTACTCACTCACTAGTGGTCTTTAAACAAACAAACAAGAAAAAAAAAAAAGCCAAACATGCCCAAGCAGCAAACCACAACCACTGAACAGCTTGGGATCAGAAACACCCTGGACTGACCCTTGGAGCCCCACTCCAACTATAGGAATACCAGATTCATTCCTGAGGGAGGGGGGGGACAAAACTGGATTTGGCCAGGAGTGGAGACTGATCCAAGCATTATTGGGTCAGTGGGACCATAGGACTGTCTGCTCCCTGCCCAGCGAAGGGATGGAGAGTTGCAGAGAAGAGAAATGTCAAGATGTGGTGGGAGGGGGAAGGGACCTTGAATGAGGATATACAGGGATGGGAAAAAAAATTTTCAGAGGGAAAGCTGAACACATAGTAAATATATGTGTAGCAATCTTATTTGCATTACTACCCTTGATAAGCCATGCTTATGATTCTTATCCTGTTCATAGTTATTGTTAACTTTTCCTCATTTTAAATTCATGTTACTGTTTTTTGTCAAATACAAAATAAAGAAGAAAAAAAAAGAATTACAAACTGTAAAAAAAAAAGAAGATCCTGATGTAATCTAAGCCTAGTATATATATGTATATTAAAAGTTAATTAAGATATAGCATTTATGCTTCACAAATGACTCAGTGGTTAAAAGCACTGGCTGCTCTTCCAGAAGACTTGCATTAAATTCCTGGCACCCACATGGCAGCTCACAACTTTCTATAACACTAATTCCAGGGTATTCAACACTCCCACCTAGACTTACATGCAGCCAAAACACAAATGTACATAAACTTAAAAATAAAAATTATTTCTTAAATGATATAACGCTTTTACTCTTAATTCGGTGAAAATAGTATAAATACTGTAACTCAAAGTAAAAAAAGAAGGTATCAGTAGACACTCCAAGTTTTTCTCTACTCTATAAAACATGTCAATATTACCAGTATTGCTTTAGTTTAGAAAATATGAACAAATTATAGATATATAGATATATATGTACATATATACATATATATGCTCTTAATTCACATATTGTACTATTTTTGTACACATATGTTTCTGTATTTTCCCACAGTACATTTATACACCATGGGGTCTATCATAGCCATCTACATGGTACTCAAAAGTTGCCTCCATTTCAAATAACTCATCTGTAAGCTTAAGCAAGCATCTCATTTTTCACTTATTCCCAGACCATGTAGCTTCAGAGGTCTTCCTATGTCACAATTCCAGGAATGAGCATATACTGTAAGCCTAGGAAAAGTACAGCCAAAGTAGTCATTGCAGAAGTGAGCATATATGTTGATAGGTCTGTGAGCATCATTAACTCTAGGGAATCTCAAGAAATAAAAGTGTAGTATGCCAAACTGTAGAATCCTATACCACTGTTGGATATACTCTGTTAACAAAATTAAAAACAAAGAAGTCCACACAGAGAGAATATACAAATGCATAAGTCCATGACAGAGACTGGAACAGTTATAAGAAAATTTGTTTCTCCTACTGAGGAAACCAATTAAGGTTGAGTTTCTAACAGTAGGGAATTTTTTTAACCTCACAGACTATAGTTTATAAGTTAACCATTATCTTTTCTATGTAACTACTATAGACAATATAGTACATGTTTCTCAAAGGTGAAAGCATGGCTTATAAGCCATTTAATGGTCAGTCCTCACTATGTTAAGTAACTCAACTAGAATCAAAAGGCCAAACAAGTACTACTTTTTCAAGGCATATAATTTTAATCATTATCAACTAAACTATCAAACAGTTTAATATATAATTCTGAGTTGCATCTCTTGAGTATCTAGAAAATAAATGATGTTTTTCTTCCTTTTTTTTACATAGAAAATCATCTTGAAAAATTGAGCTATTAGACTTCAAACATAGTTATCAACTCTGGTGATAGACCACACTGCTGAATGCATACTGATAGTAAAATAAATACGGTATAAAATAATGACATTGAAACAGGAACCTCTATAGTATCTCACAAACATCTTCCTCTGCTCTATCATAGAGGTTTTGCTTTTTATAACACTAGTTGAAGAATACAAGACAGCACACTTTTTCCTGTTCTTGCTTAGGACCCAAGCTCTGCAAAATTCTAACTACGAGCATGTAGAATTAATTTATTTATTTTCTTTGCACTGTATCTGTTACATAAACAAGTCAGAATTAGCAGACACAAATCCTGCATTTACTCTTTAGTTCATTAAGGCCCCACCTCGTTCTTTTCTTTAAATTTAACTAAAACCTGGAGATTTGATGAAATGTATGCATGCTATAAATAGGAATGACTTCGAACTGTTCAAAAAAAAAAAAAAAACCCAAAACTGAAAGTTTAAATGTTTTTCTCTGTCTAATTTTAATCTATTTAAATACTCTCAAATATTTTACTTTACAACGAGATAGATTTGTATTGCCTTTTTGTATTGATAGAGCACACAGATCTCCTCTCCATTAGATCTTAGTTTTCTTACAGATACATTGTAAATTTTTCTGCTCCTCATGACCTAGTTCTGATTGCTTCTTCCTTTTCTGAACTCAATTTTCTGATTCATTTTTTTCTTATTGAATAATTTTACATATAGAAATGTTAGTACACTGGACTTTTAAAGTAAAAATAAATATCAAGAACATTCCAAACTATTGTTATTAGGGTATCAGATAAATAATCCTATGTTCACAGTTTCTATTGGAATTCACCTGTTAAATATCCTAGGCTTCAAATTTCAATTCTCTTCACCCTATTAATTCTTTTATCTCCCACATATGAACTATTTTTGGTATTAAAAGTTAATTTTTAACTGAATATATTTTCATCAACCGAAATGCCACATGCGGTTGTTATGTTAAAGGTAGCTCTCCGAGACTGTACCTTAGCAGTTTTACCATCATCAACCAAGCTCCTCAATTTCACCTCTCCTTCTATATCCCCAGCATATAGCAAGCACAGCATTGTGATCTCCTTCTTTTTAGTAAATACAGCCTAGAGGACATGTGATCCAAAGGAAAGACAAAAGTAAACATAATGAAGTACTGAATTTGGTCCCAAAATAGCATGTCACAGTTCATGAAATCCAGAGAACAAGTACTCACAGCAACACAGACTTCTCCTTTGCCTTTCAATGCCCTATTTAGTATTCAAAGACTTGTGAAAGGCATGATAATTTTAGTAATAAGTGCAACTATTCCTAGGACTTTCACCATTTGCTTTTCTAACACATAGTGTCCCTTTCTTTCAAATATTTCCATCAGCAAATCTAAGGGGAGAGGAAAAGATGAATAAGAAGTTTGAAATAATATACTTATGTTTTTCTTCCTTTGTAATAAATAATGAACTCAGGAAGTTATAGCAATCAAGCAACCTCCCCCAGCTTTCTGTTCTTAGGAATGCTGTGCTCCCACATGAATAAACAGTGGTAGAGAAGAGAGGCAGGAGGCTGACTCCTATTAAAATCTGCTGGGGTGTACTGCAGGATGGATAACATGGGCACAGGGTACCAGTCTCCATCTTCTTCCTCCTGTTGGTACATTTATCTCTTCTTTTAGTCATCTGATCTTTCTTTTCATCTTGGATGATCAGTTTGTTCTAAATTCTATATGGGTGGACTTCCATTTTAAAGCACAATGAGGTAACGTGTGATTCACAAGATTTATTAAATCTCTTTACTCATAACTTTATCTTGTCTCCTACATTTATGTTTTCAAACTTACTTGTTTTATATTCTTTATGTTCTTACTTTTCTTGATTTAATTTTTACTGTGATTTAAACACTTCACATGCATTACATTCCTATATAGGATATACTCATTTACTTAATCTGAGGACTTTGTCAGCATGGCCTAAGGAATAAAAATTATTCAGTCTTACTTTACATATTTGCTTTAGATAAACAATTTTAAAAACTTCTATCCCAAAAATATAACTGAAACAAATACATAGAACATTTTTTTTCTCTTCTTTATTTTGTATTTATCAAAAAAAAAAAACACAGTAAAAAGAATTTAAAATGTGGAAGAGTTAACAATAACTATACAGAGGATAAGAATGATAGGCATGGCTTATCAAGGGAAGAAATACAAATAAGATTGCTACACCTATATTTTCTTTGTGTTCATCTTTCCCTCTGAATTTTTTTTCCATCCCTGTATATCCTTATTCAAGGTCTCTTCCCCCTCCCAAAAGTTTTTAAACTTTTTATTTTAATTTTTGTTTCTAATTGTTCAGGTTATGGACTTTCATGGAGTTAGCATTTTTGGGTTACTTCTTAGTTGTGGCTATGCTAAGTTCGTCAAGAGTTGAAAGAATGCCATCTTTTAAGGAGCTTCATAAGAAAATATTTTCTTTCCTAATAAAGTCATGAGAAAAATGGTGTTTTTCAACTTCTGGGCATTGGCTGCAAATACTACAGCTACATAACAAGCAGAGTGAGGTCAAACCAGCACCAAAAATAGCCACATAGAGATGGAAAAGAATCAAAAACCTCATAATATCAAGCTATTTTTAATCATCCCAGGAGCCAACATTACTTCCTTTTTCTGTCAAATTAAAATGTAAAAAAGTAGAAACACATACTGCAGATGCCCAGAGCTAAGGCCCCACTGCAGGCTAAGGTCATTTCAACCTAAAGCTGCCTTTTCTTGCCTTGCTTCTCTCCTCTTCTCCACGTTGCTTCTTAGGGGTCCTGAAGCTCTTATGGTGTTTCAGTCTCCAGTTCTTTTAAAGTAGCAGCCACTCACCTGAGCAACAGCTCCAAAAGGACAGCAGGAAGGTGCAAGCAGAGTCAGGGTCTGTGTCTATCTGTCCGATAAAGATGTGCCACATCACTCACTTTTACTTTCTTCCTCAGAAAAACAGGAATATCAGTACTATATTTTAGGATTGTTGTAAATATTGAATAGGACATTATGAACTTAGTACATTTTACAAAATGGCACACACAGTGTGTTTTCCTCAGATGGCAGCTCCATTCTCTATGATTACTTTGGTTTTAGCAAGAAAACACATAGTCCAATGTAGCCAACATCCAATTAGCAAGTGCTACCTAGAAATGAGGTTGTGATAACTTATCTTTGTATTCTGAGCTAAAGCTATATGAACTCTTAATGCATTGAACCCAAGTTGCTACCACTTTTTTCTGTGTCTTTCACAGTACGTATTGCTGGTTGTCCACTTTACAAATACCTCCTAAAATTCAGCCTCTGTTGGAGGTTTTGAGAAATAACCAAAGACTAAGAGGTCCCAAAACCTTCCTAGAACTGCACTTCTGAAATCATTCATTACCATATCCAAACTACACAGACACATATCATATATATCTATGAACTACACAAACACATATCTTCACATCACTCACATACACACACATACTATATATACCTCAACCATAAGGACACATATGAACCACACAAATACATACCATACACACCCCAACCCACATATACATATTATATACAAAACCCACACATAGAAAAGTGTCATACACATCCCAGCCAAATATCATACATACCATCCACATAGAGACTCATATTATATATACACCCAACCACATAGGCACTTATTATACACAGAATCTATCATGTACACAACCCAAGCACACACACACATATACCATATACCTCATACACACACATTCACACACTGTGCCCCAGACACCTGCATACAAACCACATGCTATATAAGCATACACCCCACATATCCACATATATACATCATACATACCATAATATGCATACATTCTTACCTCACAAACATACATTAAATATAAACTTTCACAAACATAACACACATCACAAACACATGCACACAGATATCACACACAGAGACAAACACAAATACACACATACTATATGTACACCTGCATACATGCCACCTGTGCATGACTAAATATTTCTGGTATTTTTTTTGTCTCACTCAGAGCATATATCAGAGTTTGTCTCCTTTTGTAAGTTTTACTGTTTCAATTATAATACATACCTGGTTATGTCAAAAATTTAAAAACTACCTTACAAAAATCCAAAGATCAAAGTTTGGTTTGACTGATATAAGTATACATGAGCATAACATATGAATTATAACACACAGTATGGGAAAGGTGTGACAAAGATAATTTAAAATGAGTAAACATTGATTTCCAATTTGAATGATTTTTTTCACTTTTAGGTGTTTTACATCTATGCTTCTGTAAAAATGTATTTATTTTGGGAAGTTAAATCATAGGTGTTTTAATTAACACACATCTTTCTTCTTGCTGAAAAATATACATTTTCAACAAAAATAAGCATGAATAACACAATATTTATATTATATTGTAAAAACTAAATAAATCTTTAGTGTATATTTCTTAATTTCCACCAAGGATCTTGATAATTATATAGTACACAGAGAAGTCCATTTTGATCCATTCCTACTAAAATATAATAGCACAAATACACAGGAACATGCAAAAGCATACAAATTATGGTATAGTGGCAAAGCAAGAATGAGTTCCAGGAACAGCAACAAAGACCAAGAAAAAGCCAGAAGTAACCTCCTGTCCCTGACTAAATCTTACTTCTCTACTATGCACTAATAGATGTAAATGCAACACAGTCACCAACTGGGAAAAACTCCAGATTTTCCCTTGGGAGCAGAAATCGTGACTTCTGCCAGGAAACTGTGATAATACCAATGTTACAGGAGATTAGAACATGAATTCTTAAGATCCTTAAGCCTCTATACACTTACCCAAGGGGGATATTTAACAGCTAAGCATATTTGTTTCAAAAATATCCAGGGAAATTGGGCCATTGTATAATCCTCCTACAAGCAACTATTGTAAGTAGTTTAAAGGTGTTTTCCAGAAATAGAAGTAAAATGGAGAAGCCAGAGGAGGTCCAATTTCTATTCATTATTAAATCAAATACTTAAGTCTACACTCCATTATGCATTTAGTTCTAGAATCTCGAACCAGCAAGAGTTGGCAAATGCCAATATCTGTCTATAAAAGGGAACTGCAAGTAGCCTGGCTAGATGACTCTGGGTTTCCCAGTAGTAAAGGCCTACAGCTCACTAGATACTTGCAGGTAACTTTTTCCATGTTGTTCCCTGATTTCTTGCCACAGACTCCAAAGCCTTCTGAGTAACACTGTGTGTGGAAGACATGGAGAATGGATCTGTGAAAATAAATATCACACAAAGAAAACAGAAAGGAAAGAAATGAAGACAACTGAGGAGAAAAACAAATAAACCACTCCTTGGGAGGTTACTGGGAGCCTCAATAACTTTTAACTGTATTTTTTTTTCTACTCAAAAGAGAGAAGAAAATGATGACCAGACCAATGGCAAGCTTACTACTCTTGAAACTCATCTTGGTCTGGATTAAGATTTAATTGTTTCATGCAATAGCCTATGTGTGACCATTTAATCCTGAAATGACATTTTTTAAGAGCATAGCAACTTCATCTGATTATGGTGTTTACATATAGAGTCTCTGCCATAATGAGAACTAGAAAATGCAATACAACTAACAATCAGGACTGAAAACCAATAGACTTGTAAGAAAGAGGAGGCTCGAGATCAGTCCAGGGTAGAGCATCTGCCTAACATGCATAAGGTCCAAAGTTTGAGTCTCAGCATCACAGAAATGAAGCAAGCAATCAGAAAGGCTAGGCTGGTGAAAACTGTGAGGAATCCTTTCACTTGTGATGCAGATGCAGGAGGGTTGCGGTGAGACAAGAAGTCAGCCAAGTTTAATACAGTAAATTCAGGGCAATGGGGTCTACACAGAGAGATCCTGCTTCAAGATGTACAAATAATTAACAACCACTAACTCCAGAAACAAAATAATAAAGAAAAGAGAAAACATGTACAATCCTCTCTGCCCTGTGATGGGTGATATCTTGCACAAGCTCTAACTCCCTGCTAGCATAAAGGGCATGGCCTGCAATGCAGCACTGGTACTTCAGAGCTGAGAAACACGCATCTCACTCAGTGCTACTGTGCAATTAGCTGCAGAAACAGACTAAAACCTGTGTTTAGATTACTAGATGTTCAACATCTCCAGAATGGCCATTTGTAAACAACAACAACAAAATAGTACAGAAGAAGAAAAAAGAGTAGGAGAAGAAGAAAGAGGTGGTTAGGAGAGGAAAGAAGGAGGAAAGGGGAGGAGAAGAGAATGATGACTAGAAAAGATGGCATTATGTAGAAATGCATTGACTTGATAATAGATAACTTTGGTTAGCACAAAAAGTTCTATGTTCTAAAACCTTAAACTGCTGAGAATTCCCTTTTTAGATCTGAACCCCATTTTTTGATAGGGTTATTCAAGGTTTTGGGATCTAAATTCTTGAGCTCTTTATATACCTTAGAGATCAGTCCTCTATCACTTGTAGGGTTGGTGAAAATCTTTTCCCATTCTGTAGGCTGGCGTTTTGTCCTATTGACAGTGTCCTTGGCTTTGCAGAAGCTTCC
>PVIH01024972.1:0-21612 GCA_004025045.1 Sigmodon hispidus | reverse complement strand
CCACCTAACACCTGTTAGATTGGCTAAGATAAAAGGCACAGATGACAGCCAATGCTGGAGAGGATGCGGTGCAAAGGGAACACTCCTCCATTGTTGGTGGGAGTGTAAGCTTGTTCAGCCACTTTGGAATACAATATGGAGGTTTCTCAGAAAATTGAGAATCAATCTCCCCAAGGACCCAGCAATACCACTTCTGGGTTTATACCCTAAATAGGCACATTCACACTCTAAAGGTATTAGCTCAACTATGTTCATAGCAGCATTATTTGTAATAGCAAGAACCTGGAAACAACCTTGATGTCCCTCAACTGGAGAATGGATTAACAAACTGTGGTACATCTACACAATGGAATACCTCTCAGCAGTAAGAAAAAATGATATCCTAAAATTCAAAGGCAAATGGATGGATTTGGAGAATATCCTCCTGAGTGAAGTATCACAAACTCAGAGAGATAAGCAGGGAATGTACTCACTCACTAGTCGTCTCTAAACAAACAAACAAGAAAAAAAGCCAAACATGCCCAAGCGGCAAACCACAACCACTGAACAGCTTGGGATCAGAAACACCCTGGACTGACCCTTCAAACCCCACTCCAACTATAGGAACAGCAGACTCACTCTTGAGGGAGGGGGGACAAAACTGGATTTAGCCAGGAGTGGAGACGTATCCAAGCATTATTGGGTCAGTGGGACCATAGAACTGTCTGTTCCCCCTGCCCAGGGAGAGGATGGGGAGTTGCAGAGAAGAAAAAGAACCAGATGTGGTGGGAGGGGGAAGAGACCTTGAATAAGGATATACAGGGATGGAAAAAAAAAATTCAGAGGGAAAGCTGAACACAAAGCAAATATATGTGTAGCAATCTTATTTACATTTCCACCCTTGATAAGCCATGCTTATGATTCTTATCCTCTGTATAGTTATATAGTAATTGTTAACTCTTCTGCATTTTAAATTCTTTTTCCTGTTTTTTTTTATAAATACAAAATAAAGAAGGAAAAAAAAAACTTAATTCAATTGAAAACTGAAAAATTCAACTTTAGTGCAACCAATAATCATTAGAGTTCCGAAACAAAGTTTATGTTGAAATACTTTTCTCAGAATTTACTGACTGTAGGAATGGCTTTGAAGAGAAAGAGATATGTGCAGCTATGAAAGAGTTGGAGAAAGATTTTTTTATGCTTCATCTTTTACAGATAAAGCATAGTTAATCCTTATGTTGGAAGCTCTAAGACTTGATACAAAAGAAATCTCAAAATGATGACCAGCAGGAGCTCTGGGTAGCTCACTGAATCAAGAACAGTTACCAGGGAACCATCAGGTAAAGGAACTAGGCCCTACAAGGATAGGCAATTGTCCACTGACATGAGCAGTATATGGGGCCTCAAGGGGAAGGATCAGATTGTGTTTCTGTGCATGGACTGGCACATTGGAGCCCGTTCTCTCCAGAATAACACCTAACCTAGTCTGGATATTAGGATGCGGGAATAGGACTTGCTTGTAGTGGATGCTGAGCTCATCCATCTTAGGACTTCTTGCTCTTTTGGGGGAGCAGATGAGGATGGGGAGGAGGGAGCCTGAAGGATGACCAGGAGGGGTTGTGTGGGGGAAGAGAGGGAAAGCAAGGGGATACATGTATAAAAAGATTTCATTTTATAAATAAAATTTTAAAAATTGCTCAAGAAAAACAAAGAAAGAAAGAAGACTGAGGCAACTGAAACTTCTCACTTATTTTCTTTGAGAAGCACAAGCATCTTACATTTTTAGGTCTTTCTCTCATTGTTTATGGCATTTCAAGGTAAACCTGACTTCCCACTATCACAAATCATCACTCAAACGTATCCAGATACACAAATGGACCTATACAGGAAGACAGTTTTTGGGAAGAATTCAGGTCTAAATATCATTCCACAAATCATAAAAGTGGGTGTTAAAGAAAAACTATCAAGACAAGAATCAATAAAATCATCCTATCATTTTAACCAGCAAATCTAATTCTACTCACAGAAAGCTCTGTTCCATTAAATGCCTAAGATGCTAAATTTCATGTGTAAAATACAGGAAGTGCCCTTTCAGACTGAGACCCTGATATGTTTACTTTTTTATCATTCCCATGAAGAACTCATAAGTGGGTTACTTACTCCATTTGCATCTATCTGTGTAGAATTAGGGGCCATATTTGAGGACAGAGTCCTACTTTGTGATATCATTCACTGCATAGATATTTACAACTGATAAGTTACAAACTATTTATTTGGTTAAAGACAACAAAAAGAGCTTCCCTTCTCCAGATCTTCTGAAATTTCCTCCTCTCTTTGATTCTGGCCTTAGACCCCTGTGGATTTTATTTTATTTTCCATGTTTGCTATTTTAAACTCTCTATTATACTTCTGAAACTTGCTTGCTCAGTAAGAAATACTTGTTTGCAAAAACAGCATTCATTTACCTCATGGGGTAAAACATGAGGATTAATTATGTACTGTGTGGAACGCAGAGTTGCATTGAGACTTGCAATAAAACAAAAGACTGATAGTAGCAAGCGAATGAAAATTCCCATGCATTCATCAGTCTCCTCAAGGAGTATCACTTAAATCATGAAAAAATTGTTTCTGACAAAATTGAGATGGCTACAACAACAAACAATAGCTCAAAAGAGTTTCCCAGGATGTATTATCCTCTGAACATGAATTTTCATTGTAAATCAAATCATTTTGACTTTCACTTGAGAACATAGTCTTTCTATAATGTTCCTCAGATATGACTATTACCATATCACTTAAGAAAAATGTGTTGCTTACATTTTAATTTATTTGAGCTATTGAGAATATTTTTTTCTTTTCTTGACTTAGGTGTCTATAATTATCTTTAAAACAAATTTATTAACTATCTATATTTTTTAAAACAACAAGTAAAACAGAAAGCCAGAGAAGTATTCGACAATGAGAAATAACTTTGCTCTGTATCATGAAGAGATAGCTTTCTGTATTAAATACAGTGTAACTTATAAGTGATCATCCATTTATGGACTGACATGCATAAAGATTTAAAGGATATGAATATCTGATTATTCTTTTAGTAAATACAATCTTAATAACCACTGAGAGTCAAAGGTGATCAGTTCTTGATATAAAATCTTAAACAAAACAAAGACTCTTTAACTATATATGTATCAAGCTCTCTAAAATTAAAGAAAAAAGTTCCCATGAAAAATATCACTGCGATTATCTTTTATTATTTTACCTTTTAATTATGAATAAAGTCTCATTTTATCCAGGTATCCCGTTGTTTAAACTCCCTTCCCCCTCCTGCCACTCCCAGTCACCCTTTCTTCTCCCCATCACTTTGTCTTCTCCCCAGCAAGTGCAGGAAGTCCCAAGGTCCCAAGATGGCTTAGTTCAGCATCCACTCCTGGCAGATCCACTTTCCTCACCCCAACATCAAGACTGCATCAGGTTTTCCTCTGGAGGGAGTGGGATCCAAGGTGTTTCAGATCCCAAGATGTTCATTGTTTGTGCTTTGCAGCTTGGACATGCTTTACTTTTTGCTTTTTGTTGTTGTTGTTTGAAGTCCACTAATGAGTGACTACAACTACTAATTCTCTTTTTGGGTTTGTGATACCTTGCTCAGGAGGTTATTCTCCAAATCCATCCATTTGCCTACAAATTTTAGGATATCATTTTTTCTTGCTGCTGAGTAGTACTCCATTGTGAAGATGTACCACAGTATGTTATTTCATTCTTCAGTTGAGGGACATCTAGGTTGTATCCAGGTTCTTGCTATTATAGATAATGCTGCTATGAACATAGTTGAGCTGATGCCTTTGGAGTTCAAATGTGCATCTTTACTTTATATGCCCAGTATTGCTGGATCCTTGGGAAGATTGATTTCCAGTTTTCTGAGAAACTGCCATACTGCATTCCAGAATGGCTGAACAAGCTTACACTCCCATCAACAATGGAGGAATGTTCTCCTTGCTCAGAAATCTCTCCAGCATAGGCTCTCATCTGTGTCTTTTATCTTTCCCAATCTAACAAGTGTAAAGTGGTATGTCAAAGTTGTTTGAAATGCATTTCTCTGATCACTGAAGGTGTTGAGACGTTTTCAAGTGCCTTTCAGCCATTTGTAATTCTTCTGCTGAGAATTCTCTTTTTAGTTCTGAGCCCCATTTTTTGATTGAGTTATTCAAGGGTTTGGGCTCTAGCTTCTTGAGTTCTCTGTATATTTTAAAGATCAGTCCTCTATCACTTGTAGGGTTGGTGAATATTTTTTTCTCATTCCGTAGGCTGTCATTTTAGGACACAGTAAGACAAAACAACAGCATATTTTCTCTTTTAACCAATATATGAAAACTGGCATGCTTTATCCTTGAGGAAAACTATTTGACTACATCTATTGTCTGCTGTGATTTCAGTTGATATGATGTATTTTAAATAATTTTATGAAGCATCAAATAAGGTTATAGAGAGGATAATTGTTAAGATATATCATGACAGTCTAAAATTTATAAGTTGACTTGACTTCCTATTTATAGCTTTGCAAAAGAATGTAATCAAATATGAAAAACAAGAGGATTAAGTATAACATAAATAAAGTCAACATTACTAAACCTGTTGACAAATTTATACCACATTACCAAATTATTGGAAAGTTGTACATGTTCTCATTTGATTTAGAAATTTTTATACAGAAAATGTGTTTATTAATGAGAACTAGTTAATGCAAAGATGCATTTTTTAAAGCTAACTTGTCTTTACTTTCAATAAATTGAATGGTGTTATGCCTATAACATTCATGTTTTTATTTTTTGAGGTTGTTAATTGACTTGATTTTGTTTAATAAAGGTCAGAAGAATGCTTGATATAATGCCTTAAAATAGTAAGAAAAATAAATGTTTTGAGTCTTAATGCTTTCATGACAAATAAATAGAAACAACCAAGGTTATAATAAGTAAGGAATAAGAAAAGGAGAAAATATTTGCAATGGAGAAACATTTGGTCATAAATATAATGAAATGTTATAGGCATGCAGTATATAAAATGCCTTTGGTGAAACTGTATTTTATAGTTGGCACTATATTAGTGACATACAAAGGCTGGAAGAAGATTTTAGATTGGTTTAGAAGGGACTGATATATTACTGAAAGAAGCTTTCATGGAGTATTACATAGTACTGAGACATAAATAAAAATAGCAAATTTTATCTATTAAAATAGAAAAGAACAGAAGTATAGTCCAAGATTTATGGCCCATCTGACTTGAGGACTGAATTGACAGTTCCTTAGCTGCTTACTCCAAATAATCACAGAAAGACTTATATTAATTACAAGCTGTTTGACCTATGGCTTAGGTTTATTGATAACTACCTATTGTGTCTTAACTCAACCCATTTCTGCTCTCTATGTTTTGCCAGATGGTTCATGACTTGTGTTTCTTTGTATCTTGCTTCTTGAGCAACTGGATTGCATCTCTGTGTGAATCTGAAGTCCTTCCCCTTCTTCTTTGTTTGGAATTTCTGTTTGCCTCTAAGGTTCTTTGCCAAAGCCAAAAGAATTCCTTTAATATTCAATGGTAATTCACCACATAAAGAAGGACATTTCACTTCACAGAAGACAGGATTTCATTTTTTTTCCCATAAAAATTGACAAAATTCTGAGAAACTGCCATACTGCATTACAGAGTGCCTGAAAAAGTTTACACTCCCACCAACAATGGAGAAGTGTTCCCTATGCTCCACATCCTCTCCATCATAGACTATCATCTCTATTTTCAATCTTACCTATTCTGACATGTGTAAGGTGGTATCTCAAAGTTGTTTTGACTTGCATTTCTCTGATAGCTAAAGATGTCCAACATTTTTTCAAGTGTCTTTCAGCCATTTGTAATTCTTCTGCTGAGAATTCCCTTTTTAGTTCTGAGCCTCCTTTTTTAATTTGATTATTAAGAGTTTTAGGCTCTAGTTTCTTGAGTTCTTTATATGTTTTAGAGATCAATCCTCTGTCCCTTGTAGGGTTGGTAAAAATCTTTTCCCATTCTGTTGGCTGTCATTTTGTCTGTTTCCTTGGACTTACAGAAGCTTCTTAGTTTCAGGATGTCCCAGTGGTTGATTATTGTTCTTAGTGTTTAAGGATCCAGCAATATCACTTTTAGGCATACACCCTAATGACACACATTCACACCCCAAAATCAGACTCAACTTATCTCAACTATGTTCACAGCGTCATTATTCATAATAGCAAGAAACTTGAAACAACCTAAATGCCCCTCAACTAAAGAATGGATTAACGAACTGTGGTACATCTACACAATGGATACTACTACTAATCATTAAGAAAAAATGATATTCTAAAATTTGCAGGCAAATGGATAGATGTGGAGAATATCCTCCTGAGTGAGGTATCACAATCCCAGAAAGAGAAGCAGGGGGTGTACTCACTTATTAGTGGACTTTAAAAAATAAGTCATTGTATACAAGAGCTCAAAGCTAGAACATAGATAAATGACACAGTGCCTCACTTCTCCATTGATGACCTCTGTCAGTGGTGTGGGTGAGGAAAGAATTTTTTTTTTTTAAGGTTCGGGGCACAGGAAGTTTAATTATGTTCCAGTAAGTAAATGACTAGCATGAATGGGTATTTTTGTAAATTGGGAAATTATAAGAGTAGGTATGAATCTAATTGGCTTGATAAGTTTCCTGGGGTGTATGATGTAAAGTAATAAATATATAAATTAAAAATTGACAAAAATTATGTTCTTAAGGATGGAGAGATGTTTTGTCTCATTTTTATACTACATAATAGGTATATGTGTAATACTTTAAGTAGAATGATATATGTATATATATATATAATCTATGTAATTTTTTTATAGCATATAAGTTAAAATTAATTGAATTAAAACATAAATATGCCAAATTACATATACATTTTAGCCATTATATGTCAGGTTACATGATTTTCTCCTAGGAGCACAAAATGACTGTAGCCAAAAATAGGGAGGCTGGCACTTTGGACTGTGTTGATTCCTCCACTAGCACAGCAAATGATTTGCCATAGTATCTTTAGCAATCATTGCCAGGATCTTCTGAGAATGCAAATTTAACATTATACTATAAATAAATCACAGAATTTAATGTCAAATATTTATACTATTGATCATCACTAACTTTAATTACAGTTTTGATTACTATGTGTCTTTCTGTGAAGCAAACTATATTTCATAAATCTAATGCTAGTGTTAATAAATAACCATTCACACATATACACATACGAACATATAAATTTATATTCATTAGTAATTAACTATTCTCAGAAGTATGGTTTTCCTAACATAAACTCCTTCAGTGTCTCTGATATCTCTTTTATTATTTATGTATTGTTTTTCTTTCCTTATTAGAAAACTACAATTAATAAATTTTGAATAGAAATTATTTTTCAACATGTATATGATATTTTTAAATATCTGACATCAATTTTATTAAACTTATATTAGACTATTTAGAATTTTTAAATACTTATTTATTTATTATGTATACAATGTTCTGCCTACATGCCAGCAGAAGAACTTACCAGATCAAATTAGATGATTGTGAGGCATCATGTTGTTGCTGGGAATTAAACTCAGGACCTCAGTAAAAGTAGTCAGTACTCCTAACTTCTGAGCCATCTCTCTAGCCCTTGAATGCTTTGAAGTTCATGGATACAATTATAAATATCATTGAGTGCTAACAGTGGTTCATGCTGGCAGTATTTAAAGTTTTTTATTTATCTGTCTAACTAGTTCTGAAACAATCTAGTTTTGTACTTTGCCTACTCATTTAGTTTGAAAAATTAAGTTAGTATAGCTGGGTTGAAAACAATCATAGAATATTTGTCAACTCTCAAGCATTAGCTATGATAACTGCCCTCTATGACAAGATAATTGATCTTCTTGATTTTTATATTTACATATACTTAACAAAGATATTCTCCATTTAACAAATGATATGGAATGTATTGCAAGTCCATATTATTATACATTTTAAAGAGTCATTTCAAAGAGGGAAAGTTGTCAACTTTAGATTCTGATGAATAGTTTTTATATTGTCAATAGCCCTGTACCCATATTAGAAGGACTTAAAATATCACTGGAAGAGACAGAGTTGATAGCTGCAATCCAGGCTCTTCTCAGAATCACATGCTCATTCTATAACCCCTGTCAAACAAGGCATTAGTCATATCCAGAATCAAGGTTGCATATCTATCTACAGGAGTAGGCTTGAAATCCACTACGATAGACAATAGCAGAATTCTCCTTAGTCACAGTTTGCAGGTCACATGCTTAAAAATAACACTTTTCTACATGTATGTGCTTCCTATGTGATTTCTTAACATTTCTCTAAATTTTATAACTATAGAAATATCTGAGTTAAAGGTGAAAATATATTGTCTTTCTGGGCAAATGAGGTCACAATTGTAATATTCACATTTTCACTGATGACAAAAAGAGACAACCTGAAAGTGATTAAACATATGTATGATTAAGCCACAGTGTTAGAAAATGTAGAGTTTTAACTCTAATAATTCTTATTTTAGAGATAAGGAAAACATTTTAGAAAAGGAAGTTCACAATTAATAATTTAATATCTTTATTTTTGCCCTATTTCAGCCCTAAAATGCACACTGTGTTGGTAAAGATTAAGCTGTGTAATGAACATAAAATAAAATATTATTCTGAGTTTTAAGAAATATTGAATATAAACATAATCATAGGAAAAACAAACATTGAAGAGCATAATCCTTTCATTCAGGTATCTGGGAAGGAAAAACAACTCTGAGAGAAAATAAGAGAGTATACATTCTGATTACATTTAATTTCTAATGCAAAAATTATTAATGATATAGTAAAAATATGTCAGTGAGATGAACATTACCTAAAACCAGTTACATGCCTGGATACATGGATTTTCTTCTAATACTGGATTCAGGATATAGCCATAAAGATTAGGTTACAGAGATGTTGCACTTGGATTGTGACTGGAGTTCATTAAAGGGAAATGTAGAAAAATATGAACTATGTTATTTCTGATCATTGAAGAATCAGTTTGAAAACGGAGAAAAATAAAGCAATCCAGATAGCTGTAGGTTTGTGACCTCAATCACAAAAGCTAAATTGGTCTTCTAGATGGATATTGAAAACCAGACCAAGGTATCTGATGGTATAGGTGCCAAATGCTAAAATATCTGAATTCCATAAAGTATCTCAAGTGGTTTTTCTTTTCTGTTTTCTTTTAGCGAAATATGGACTGTGGTTTTGAATGATTGATGGCTACTGGCACAAGTGACTGTCTTTCCAAAATGAGAGAAGAGATGGAACAAAGGGAATAGTAATTTATAAACTGAAACATCTCCTAAAATATATTTGTAAATTTAACAGCATTTCAATAGACAGATTTAAGGCATTTTAGAGTCAATACTTGATCTAATTTTGCCCCATAGGTAAATACAAAGATGCTGAACAAAGACAAACCTAGATTCAAATTCATTGTCAGGAAGCTAAAACTATATAATTTTAGGAGAGCATTTAAGCATGGTAAAGTAGTTTCCTGATGTGTAAGTGGAAATAATTATACATATTTTACTCTTATGCTTAATAAGTAATTCATATTTTAAAAGAAATATATATGGTAGTGTGTATTAAATTTTATTATTTCAACTTACCCCTTGGATTTTTATGGGATGTCAATAAGTATTAAGTTGTAATTTTACAAATTGATTTTAAAAATATTTGATGTATTCTACAGTGTTTACAAAAAATTATGTAATATATTGTAGCCTCACAATCACCCAAGGCTCAAAATAGTTTTCAAAAAAGTCACAATGCTATATTAGTTGAGGACACTGTAAATTAGATATTAGTTATGAATTTAAAATACCATTTATATTTTTTCATTCTAAAGGATGCTTTCTATTACCATACTAAATTATATTGTATTATAAATTTATGTAAAAAATGGAAAAAAATCTTGACAAGTAGATAAAAAGGTAAAGGCAAGAAGTTAGTTGTTTTGCAAAATTAACAATAGAAATTATTTCTGGATGTGGTTGTAACTATACTAGTTTTCACTGAATACTCAATGACATAAATTATATAACTTTAATGTATATGTTAATCTTTTGGTGCCTAATATCTCAAAATATTTTATGAAATATTGTAGAGACAAGTAGTTTAAAATACAGACTTGTAAAAGTGGGCAGATTGAACAAAGTTAAGTTGACAATATTTACAACACTACTGTATGGGACACATGTTTAAAAAGGGCATGGAATTCAAGGTTAATACTAAATATATATATATGCTAATTTACAAAAGCAGAGAGAGTAGGGCATGAAAGCACAACTCAGCTGATGAAACCAGCCTTCTTAGTTCTCAAATTACAATCTTAAAATAATTAGAAAATAAATTAAAATTCTTATGTTGTTTTATATGTCTTGCTTTTTTTTTAATGCCTGTCCCTGCTGACTAATATTTCTCAAATCCAACTAATACCTATAGTTTATAATCAGAAAGGACATTCCAGGCAGAATCTAAACATATGAAAAAAGATGAAAAGCAGAAGAGTAACAGAAACAAAAGAGTACCTCAACAAATAAATTTAAATAATGCTTTAAATTAAATTAAGTGATCTGATGGAGAGATTACACTTTATCTTCAATAAATTTTCTGTATTGTTGATCAATATTTATCATATATGCTAATTTATTATGTAAGCATTACCATTTTTCATCCTTTCATCTCATGAGAATTTTAACAAACAAATTTTAGCTTATTTTGTCTTTAACATTTTTTTTAAACAATTATATTTGCTTAGGACTAGAAACTATCTGACTCTTAACATAATCTCAGAAAAACATGTTGGAAGGGACAAAATGAAAATAGAACATCTTGGCCCCATGTCCATAAAGTAACAGACTTATTTATAAATTGGAGGAGATTCAACATTGAGCAAAAAGAAGTCAACATGAACTGTAGGTAGAAGATTCTCATCACTTAACAAACACTTTTATTGACAAACTCTTTTACAAGTTCGTGAAATGAGTAGTATTTGACTTTTTGAAATTTCAATTAAATAAATTATAAGCCACTTAGCATTGTTGTTTAAAAATTATGTAAAAAAACAAATTATACAATGGACCAGGGCAAATAAAAATTTACAAAACAAAAGTAAATAGGTAATAGTATGAAAACCAGGCAGAGAACCAAATGTAATATAATAAGCATAAAAGGACTATTAAAGCTACTGAAATTTTACACAGCAATGATATGTGGAGAAATTGATAAAGATTTAAAGTACCACTGTATGGATAATATTTATAATTGGTGGTGTAATAAAGTAAACAGGTGATGCTTCCAAATATGGCCTGATTTAAGAATAATATTACATTGCTATCTATAAAAAGGAGGTCATAGAGGCAGAACTCAGTAACAATGAAACTTTACCACAGATCAACATCTTCTCATTTCTCCATTTTTCTATACTTAACAATACCCATGAATACTTTTTTGTTTGAAATTTGACATTAAAGTACATCATTTAAGTGAGGTCATGTGTTAGTTTAGTGACAGCATGACTGGCATTGGACTTAAGGGGAGAATGGACCTTTTGATGTTTTCAGAATCTCAACAACAAGATTAACCATAGTTGTAAAATATGATATATGTATTTTCTTTCAATTAGTAAGTACTGACCCACTTCCTAATAACTATTGCTCTTTGACTTACAGTGGAACCACTAACCATTATTGTGATGGAGTGAAAGTGACATGTATCTTAATGTTTCCACTCTGTGTACTACATATTTTGATGTTTACAGAAGCTAGAACTCTGTCACCCACACAGACAGGAGGATTAACATTTGTCCTATGCATTTTATAATATTTCATATCTACTATGACATTAAGACAGTAAATGTCCTTCTACTATTAAACTTTTTAAATGATAATTATAAATAATTAAAATTTAAATGTAATTAAATTTGAACTAGTTCTATTCAATAATAAAATAAAATAATATTTATGATTATTTTATATTTATAATATTTTCAGTTAATGTTGGATTTCTCATAACATAATCTTGAAGTCAGAGTAGGTATGTTATCACATGTTTCTTATCTCTTTCTTCATCTACTAATAAAGATTTTCATGTTTCCACCCTGTGACTATTTTGAACAATGTTGAAAAAACTGAGAATTTAGGTATGTTCAGGATATTTAGGATTTAGTTACTTGAAGTAAAACCTAAAAATACAATGCATAGTCATATGATCACTTTATATTGATTTGGTGTAACAAATTACAGTTTAGTTTTTTCCTGGTGACATCGGGCCTCAAAGCTTTTTCTTTAAGAATGCTGATACTGAAACACAGAAAGATATGCAGGGGATGTACTCACTCATTAGTGGATTTCAAACAAAAAGCAAAGCGTGTCCAAGCTGCAAACCACAACCACTGAATAGGTTGGGATCTGAAGCACCTTGGACTGGCACCTTGGAGCCTGTTCCCTCCAGAGGAACACCTGACCCAATCTTGATGTTAGGATGAGGAAAGCAAATTTGCCTGGACTGGATGCTAAACTAAGCCACCTTGGGACCTAGGGACCTCCTGCCCTTGCTGCAGCAGAGATAAAGAGATGTGGAGAAGAGAGATTGACTGGAAGGGGCAGGAAGGGGAAGGGAGTTTGAACATGGAGATACATGGATAAAAAACAGACTTTATTCATAATGAAAAAAAGAAAAATAGAGAAAAATTAACAAATAAAAAAGAATGGTGATATTAAGATGTATCAGATAAGACATCTGCATATTATTAATATTACTTATAAAATATTAGTAATCAATTTAATATTTGTTTTACTATATATATAGTATTTAAGTCAAGATATGCACACCTGGACCACAGGCTTTGACATGAGCATAAGAATGTCTGTGTATTGGTGTGATCTGGATAAACACAGGCTAAAGAACAAATGCTTAGAACCTTTGACACAGATCTCAGCAATTCTTCTTTGCTGCCCTGAGTAGTGTTAATCTAAATGTTTTGATTCTCAAAGTAAGCCTCTCTCTCTGAAGAGAATGACATGGAATGAAAGTGTAAAATTTCTTGACAAGTACCATGTCAGCATGAGAGGCAGGGGATTTCTTTAGGCTAAGCTAGCAGGCTTCAGAGAATCCTCATGCTAACTGGAATCCTGGGATTTGCAGAATAAGCAACTAAACAATTATGGTTTCAACTTTATTGCTTATACAGAAGGGAAAATACCATGGTTCTCAGGGTATTGCAAGTTTTTCTATTGCTGACAATCATTTGATTAAACTAGTGAGGCTTCCAGAGTGAGATAAAATACTTACATATGGGGATATAACAGTGCTGTAACACACTCTCTCTCTCTCTCTCTCTCTCTCTCTCTCTCTCTCTCTGTGTGTGTCTGTCTCTCTCTCTCTCTGTGTCTTTCTCTCTGAGGAATTGGGGTTGGTGCTAGTTCTTGTATAATAATGTAGAAAATTAAATATTTTACAAATGCTACATAGGCATAGCAGTGCCACACAATGTATACCTATATTTGCCTATGCTGTTATATCCCATATATTCAGGTCCATTTGTCCAAAGTGAAAATCAATGTAGGTAGAATTATAAACAAGCTTTCATTTTTAACATATAATTTTAAAACCATTTTAAGTATCTGTATATGTGCGTGTGGAATTTGATAAGGCATAAGAAAGGAGAGATTCATATAGAATCCCATTGTGTATATTATAGATCCTCAGATATTCACTCTAAGGAAGGATACATAATATGATATGATTGATCCAGAAGTGAGGGATTCTCTTTGCCTCCAATGCATTAGCACTGGTGACCACTTTTTAAATATAACACCAGTAGCACAAACACTAAGAACAAAAATCAATAAGCGGGACCTCCTGAAACAGAGAAGCTTCTATAAAACAAGGACAAGGTCAATAAGACAAAATGACAGCCTACAGATTGGGAAAACATTTTTACAAGCTCTACAAGTGATAGAGGACTGATCTCTAAAATTTATAGAGAACTCAGGAAACTAGAGCCCAAAATCCTGAATAGCCCAATCAAAAGAGGGGATCAGAACTAAAAAGGGAATTCTCAGCAGAAGAATTACAAATGGCTGAAAGGCACTTGAAAAAGTAATTGACATCTTTAGCCATCAGAGAAATGCAAATCAAAACAACTTTGAGGTACCACCTGTCAGACTGGCTTAGAGAAAAGACACAGATGACAGCCTATGCTGGAGAGGGTGCAGAGCAAGGGGAACACTCCTCCATTGTTGGTGGGAGTGTAAGCTTGTTCAGCCACTCTGGAATGCAGTATGGTGGTTTCTCAAAAAACTGGGAATCAATTTCCCTAAGGATCCAACAATACCCCTCTTAGGCATATACCCTAAAGACACACATTTGCACCTCAAAAGCATTAGCTCAATGATATTCACAGCAGCATTATTCGCAATAGCAAGAACTTGGAAAAAACCTAGATGCCTCTCAACTGAGGAATAGATTAACAAACTGTGGTACATCTACACAATGGAGTACTACTCAACATTAAGAAAAAATGATAGTCTAAAATTTGCAGGCATGGATGGATATGGAGAATATCCTTCTGAGGGAGGTATCACAATCACAGATAGAGAAGCAGTAGAAGTACTCACTCATTAGTGGACTTAAAAAAAGCTGTCATTGTGTTCAAGAGCTCAAATCTAGAACATAGCTACATGACACAGTGATTCACTTCTTCATTGAAGGCCTCTGGCAGGGGTGTGGTTGAGGAAAGACTTGTTTTCTTTAAGAGTCTGACCACAGGGAGTTTAATTATGCTCCAGCAAGTTAATGAGTTGCATGAATGTCTGGTTTAGTAAATGGGGAAATTATAAGAGTGGGTATGAATCTGAGAGGTCTGATAACTGAGTTTGATGGGGTGCATGATGTAAAAACAACAAATAATAAATAAATATGTATATATATGAAAAAGAATGTTTAAGCATTTTACTTTATTAATATCATGAAATTTAGTAGTTTTGTTTTAAATTTAATTTCTATTTTTATGCATATATATTTATAGTTTGTATGTTAATGAATTCATTTAAAGAAAATAAGAAAAGCCTTTCTAATTTCAAATTTATGATCAGAAATGGATCATACTCTAAAAATAATCTGTTAAATTTATTTACTTTTTACATATGGACGTTTCATTAAATTTACATATATGTTTCATGGAATACAGGATGGCCTGAGAAGATAAAAGAGTGTGTTAGATCACGTTAAGCTGAAGATAAAAATTAAGTGAGTTTTGAGAAACAAATCTTGGTCCTTTGCAGAGCAGCATATGCTCTTAATTGCGGAGCCATAAGTCCAGTTCTTAATATTTTAACTTAAAATTTTAACTTAAATTTTTAAAAAAATTATATAGTTTCATATATGGATACTGAATTTTCATTAATTATACAGTCTCTCTTCCCCCCCAGTTACTCCCATGTTCACCATCACCAGATTCATAATCTTTTCTATAATTAATATTGTGAGATAAACATGTATCTGCATTTATCTTTATCTCTACATATACCTATAGCAATCTCCCTCTATGTATATAGATATCGATGTATACATGATTTTTCTCCTGAGTCTATGTAGTGTTGCTTATAAAACATATGTTTTAAAGTTAACGTTCATATTTTGGCTAACTGGAAGGGTAATCCTGAAAGAAAGAAAGAAAAAAAAAAAATTGAAATCTCTCTCCTTCTCTCTCAGTAGCCATTGATTCCCTATAGCTCTTCACCTGACAACAGGGTCTTTTGAAATTTCCTCCTATTGATCAACCACACAGCAGAGTTTTATGCAAAAAATCTCAGAAAATCAGAGTAATATTTCCCTTATAAATATCAGTTTATTTCATTTTCAACAATGAACCTCATTTATTTGTCAACAGTGATCAGTTTTGATTTAATATACTTCTATTTCTTGAATGTAAAACTACACAAAAGCAGGATAAATCTACAAACACATGGTCTTTGGCAATTAAATTAAATAACTAACTGTAAATAATCATGACAATTTTCTACTTTCTTGGGGTATCCTTCTGGTAAAAGTACTTGGTTACACTTGCCAGACAAAGCATCCAAAAAACTATTTTGTTTCTCAACTCTTTTTTTTTCTTTAATACTTAAAAATTTTAATGGCTGAATGAATGAAATAGTAAAGTAAGAAAAACAGAAGATTGATGGATGGGCCCCAAAATAGAAAGAAATAGTGTAAAGTGGGACACTGGAAGGGAGTGGGACTGAGTGGGGTTAGGTGGGATAGGGTCAGGTAGAGTAGGATATTATGAGACAAGACAGAAAAGGATGAGGTGGAACTTTCAGCTAAAATGAAAGATAGCTGGAAGGGTCATGAAGACTAATCAAAGCAAGGAACAGGTTAAACTATGACTGAGTGGAATCCACAGGAGGGCTGATCTATGATAGCCAGGTAGATAGAATACCTCCATTTTGAGATGTTCAAGTTATGCCACAACCAATATTCTGTGCTATATTTGGAGGAAAGGAGTCCCCCAATGGTCTGAGGAAGAAAGGAGAGATGTCTTGAATAAGGTTAAGAAGTGGTAAGCTGTTCATGGTAAGTTGTGTGACATGTACACTGGGGTTTCTCTAACTGGCAACACAGATGGACATTGCTCAGGCAAGAAAATTCCACAGGTTTCTCAGGAGTCAGAGCAGTCAGTTAGATGCTAGACAACAACATTAATTTTCTTTAAGTGTTACTGCAAACTCAGTAAATTCTCTAACTGTATTATTAATGTTGCTTAGACACCTATTCAGTGCATTAAGTAATTATATGTCCCTTATTTTATAGACCGAGTTTGATTTTTCAATTTACTATTATTTAACAGCCTGAGGAAATCCTTATTGGTAGCTTTTGCTATGGTATGGATTTTTTTATTATTATGAATGAAGTCATATTTTTTATCCATTCAATTGCTTATGGTTTTTCTGTAAGAAAATGTATGATTTTAATTTAGTAAAAATTATGTATTTTGGTAAATCCACTATAAACAATGCATAGTGGTTCTTTATATTTATAATAACACTGCAAAGTAATCTCTTCTTGATATCTTGGTTTTGATTTTTGTTTTGATTTTTCTACATATGTTCATTTTCAAAAATTCAATACAGTTTTTAAATGTGTGATCATAAATTATATGAGACACTTTAAAACTAGACATCAATTAAAAATTATCTGTGATACCATAATGTTATTAAATATATTCTTATTGCATTACATATCCAAGGTTGTCAGGGTAACTTCTGCAACCTGAGAAATAGCAACATATAGGGAGGTAGAAGAATTTTTGTTAAGCTGTGAGTAAGTTAACCAGCAGCAGCTCACTCATACAAAACTACTTTTGGTTCTATAACTTTAATAATTTTAATTCAGATTCTAATTTCAATTTGACATTCAGGTGAAGAAATAATATACTGAAAAAGAAGGCAAGTATGAATACTTGGATTACTAATGGAGACAAAGAAATCCAAGGGTAACAGAAGGAATTTAGTTGAATACCACAGTTGTAGTTGAAGTAAGCTGTGTTGAACTCACTGACTGCCTTTGCCTAATTTAATTGAGATCCAATAACAAATACCACACCATAATTTATTTAAAATAGAGATGTATTTTTTCAGAGTTTAGGAATGTTGGTTTTACTTCAAAGTCATAATATTTGACTTGAAAAATACTGTCTTCTTTCTTTACATTTTTACATATTTTTTTTCCTGCCTCTAAGCATCCATAAGCTTTCCATATGGAAACATTCATGCCTAAATAATGATTCCATTTTTATAATACTGTCATCCTCTAAAATATATGGGTACTTTCACTTCATTTTTGTTTTACTGTTTTAACTATTTTCAGAATGCAGATATATTATAAAAGAATAATAATCATTAGCTTATAGTTGTGAAAATGCCAAGTCTACATACTGAATATAGTGCCTGCTTGCTGGTTATACCATGCCATAGCATTCTAATAGGAGCATACTCAAGAGATAACATGTTCAGTCAGAGTGGGGGTCGGTTGGAAGTACAGCTCCTCGGAGTACAACAATTAATGAAAAAAGAGCTTATAAATTTGAAAGAGAATATGAAGGGTAATATTGGAAGGTTTGAATGAAGAAAAGCCAAGGAGAAAATGCTTTAATTATAATCTCAAAATATAAAAGAAGTAATAAAAAGAGAAAAATTGCAGTGCTGCAGTAGTATTTGCATATAGTTATATGAATTAGCATTGTCCTACTTCATTCTCTCTGGAGACTTTCCAGTCAAAAGATGTCCTTCAAATAATACTTTGGCTAAAGCTGAAATAGATCAGTTCTATTGCATACAAAATTGTTATGCCAATTAGAAAAGGAAAATCATGAATAATATTCTGGTGAGTCGCTCTCACATAGAAGCTATACTCTCAATGACAGCAATTCAAACAAAAAGCTAGCTTGTGCCTTTTAAGCATAAAATGGTGAATGTTATGCTAACTGTAGACATATCAAAGCTCACTTTATCCTACAACTTTCACATAAATAAATTAATCTCACCATATTCTGAACAAGTCCTGTTTGCTGAGCTAAAATATGTGTCAGATTAATTAGAAAGTAAGATATTGTGCTGCATAATAAAAATGATGTAGTAGTTAATAAATAATCCAGATTACTTTTAAAGACATATATACAAAACTTCATAATAAAATTACTATCAGTTCCACTGTTTCATTTTTTCTTTGCAAAAACATAAAGGTTCCTAAACATATCCATAGTAATCTCATATGTTCCTTCCACATTATGGCTCTATCTGTCATCAAATGCAGATCACAGCATATTATATAAAAAAAACCCAGACCACCACTGATTTTTAATTAAAGTGTCATGATATTCCTAGGTTTCAAGATTTTCCAAAACTAATGTTTAAAAATATATAGCTTTAAACCATGTTCCATGATCAGAACAACAAGCAAATAGCCCATAAGTACTAAGACCTATAATGTAATCAATTACATTACAAAAACATCTTTTATTTATAGTCAAACACAACGTGTATATCCTGTTGGGAACAACAATGCTTTCTACAATATTCTTTGAATATCTTGATAGAGGAAGCCATGTGGGGTTGAAAAGAGACATCTAGGGCAACATCCAAGAACTCACAGGATTTCTCTGGCTAGGTCTACAACCAATAGTGAAGGGGGTGCCTAAACAGGTCTTCCCCTACAATAAAATGAAGAATCACCCTAAGTATTATCACAGAACCTACATCAAACAATGTATAGAGGTGGAGCCAGAGATCTATGGCTGAGCATTGGGCTGAGCTTCTGGTACAGCTGAGTGCAGGAAAGGAGAGTCTGTGTGAGTAAGGAGATAAGAAATATGAGGAAAAATCCCAGAGTGATAGCAGACTGGAGCTCTGGGGAGCTCACTGAATCAAGAAGAGCTGCTGGAGAACCATTGGGAAAAAGAGCTAGGCTCTCCAAGGGTAGGCGACTGTTGATTGGCATGGGCATTGGGTGGAGCCTCAAGGGGTGGGATCAGACTGTGTTTCTGTGTGTCAGCTGGCACCTTGGAGTCCATTGCCTCCAGAAGAACACCTATCCCAGTCTTGCTATTGGGATGAAGAACTTTGACTTGCCTGGAGTGGATGTACCATGCTGATCTGACCTACCTTGGGACTTCTTGCCCTTTTGGGGAACACTATGGGGGAATAGGGAGGGTAGAGGCTGAAGTCTGCCTGGAAAGGATTGGGAGGAGGGGAGGGGGATCAAAGGGATAAATGCATAAAGACTTTATTTTATAAATAAAGATAAAAGAATGTTATATCAGCACGCAGGCCCAGCCTGCCTTCCTGCTCCAAAATAATGAAAACTAAATGTCAAGAGTAATAGACAGCTGTCCACTGTCATGGGCAGTATATGGAGCCTCAAGAGGAGAGGTCAGACTGTTTCTATGTGTGGAATGGCACTTGGGTTCCCATTCTTCCATAAGAACACCTAGCCAAGTCATGACATTACGATGAGGAAATCAGACCTGCCAGGAGTGGATGGTGAGTGGAGCAACCTTGGGACTTATTCCCCTTTTCGGGGAAGGAGTAGAGGGTGGGGAGGAGGGAGGCTAAAGTCAGACAGGGAGGGCTTGGGAGGGAGAGCAAGGGGGATACATGGGAAAAAATAGGACTTTGTTTTATAATAATAATAATAATAATAATAATAATAATAATAAAGAGTAAAAATTCAAGCAAAACAGTAGATTCATTCAGAGGGACTTAAGTGAGAAAATTCCTCTGAAGAAAATACAAAAGTAATAAAGAATACGAAAATGTGTATAATCAGAACTAAATAGCCTTTATTTTTGCACATTGAGGAAGTCATACATTTTAACCGCTTTTTATCATGATCACTATTTTTTCCTATGATTGACTTTCTTTTCTATAATAATTTTTTTCTTACCTTTACCTTGAACTCTGTTAACTATGCTAAGATTAATGGAAATTATATACAGAAACATTTATGTATGTCAAAATATTTAAGTACTGCAACTGAGATCTATAGTTGATTGCTTGATTGATTGACTGATAGATGTTAAATCACTTTTGATTTTTGTGCTGTGTAGTAATATACTTTTTAAATAAATGTAATTGATAGACTGTATAGAAAAATCATCACTGTCAGTTGTATAATACCATGACAATAAAGTGATCTTTCAAATTTCAAGATGAATTCATTGCCTTCATTTACTATTTGATACTGTCTACTTTCCAATCTTTGCTGTGTTGTTCTATGAGGAAATGATTCTAGAGTCCTTAAATTGATATTAAAAATGCATCTCTTTATTCCATTGTCTTGGATACACACTAGCTTATCCCAATTTAATTTACTCATTTTTAGCATATATTCATTTTCCAAACTCAAATAAAAGTGGCAATCATCTTTAAATATCACTTTATATGTAATAGTACTTTAACATTTTATGCTGCTCAGTTTCTTGTTAAAAGCAATATCAGAAGCAAATGAAACTCATGTCCAATGTAAATATAACAAAAATATATGCATACATATTGCTTATCAATGTATATTCAGATATATTTATTTTTGAACATAGTATTTAAAAATGTGCATTTGAAAATAATTTCACTGAATTAGTATACTATGTTCTAATTTATATAATAAAATAAGATTAAATAAATCTAAAAACTAACAAGTATATTTAAAAAATATAGCACTTTCAAAAGTTACAGAATCTACTTTTAGTATAATGGTGTTAAATTTGTAGATGAGCATTTTGGAGATGTAGTGATGCATGCACAAAATATATGTGATATTAAGTCAAGAGAGTTTAAGTATATACATTTTAGAAAAATAAATCTCTCTGAGGGCCAAAGATGTCTTTCCCAGTCTGAGGGTTTGAGTTCAAAATGTAGAATTTACTATTGAATAAGCAAATTAATACCTAAAATGAACTTCTGACTACTACTTGCATGTGACAAAACCAAATCTCTCTCTCTCTCTCTCTCTCTCTCTCTCTCTCTC
>PVIH01024971.1:0-21613 GCA_004025045.1 Sigmodon hispidus | reverse complement strand
TTTGTGTCAAGTTGACTTAACAACCAACCTAGCTGGTAGTAAGGTGGCAGGTAGAAGCACTACATGCATTTGAACAGCATGATCAAGGAGAACAGTGCAGCCTTCAAGGTGTACTCAGGCACCATGCAGTTGTCTGTGTGGTTGCAGTGTGGGATACAAGGGGAAATAAATACCTGGGGACTTGGTCAGAGTAGTGATTGACAAGAATGAGTGAAGGAAAATGGCAGAAGTTTGAAAAACACATTAAGAAAATACATAAACAAAAGGCTCTTTGCATATGTGATGGAAAGCCAGCAAATATTTTGACATGGATATGAGACTATGTGACATGATTTAGAAGAAAATATGATGTCCAGGCTTTGGGGGAACAAGTGTGAATGAATATGTAGAAATGAATGTTGAGTTTCAACTGGTGCACTCCAAGGCTCATCTGCCTATGGGAACACAGTGACCCATATCCAGTTAATAAGAGTACATAGCTTGGAACTCAGAGCTTTGAACACTCCATAAATATTTTCTTGAACATAAGTTCACTTCTCCATAAACTTCTCTTTGAACACCAATAAATGCATTCAGCAAATACCTACTCAATTCCTAGTCCATGCAAGTGTTCTGCTCAGCACCTGGAATTCTAAGAAGCATGGATGTGTTCTCATGAGAGCAAATGATAATTGAGAAAATGTAAAGGGGAAAATAATCCTCCTCTTATGATTAGGTAAAAACAAATTATTCATGATGTGCTACTTCCTAGCTATTAAGATAGCTTCTTAACTTTTCCCAATGATGTTACTCATACACTGACCACCTTGTACTTTACTGTGTATTCCCTCAGTATCAGTATTAGCATGTGACAAGGTAGCCTCTAGTCAATATAGGCCATGAGCCTTCCTGCCCAGCACTTTGGGGACATTTGTGTGGAAATTCTTAGTTTCCCAAGACTCATTTCATTATGCAAAAGATATCTACTTTATTCCTCATTCCTGTTCCCAAAACTGATAATGTTTGAGCCTGGCTCTGGCCTCCTGCAGCACATACAAGGAGGGTAAATTGTGTTCCCATGCTGCTAATGAAAGGCAAGCCATAGAGTCAAGACAAATTCTGGGTCAGAAGTACAATGCTGTGGCTTCCCCCTGGCTACTTCTGATGACACTGACATGTTAGGTGCTTCATGGGGCATGGGCATCTCTATCTTACTATGCTCCCTACAGTAAAGCAAGCTAAGTGCACAGCATGGAGGGGAGCAGGTTAGGAAATTATTATGATCCATCAGGAGAATGGGGACCCGCAGGACCCTAACAATGGTCATTTTGAAAACTATGTGCATGGAAAATGCTTCAGTGACATGACAAAGCTGCTAATTGAGCACACAAACTGCACTGTTAACAGGCAAACTCTGGATCTGTGAAAGGTTCTTCCCAAATAATAATGAACACTCTTAAGATGATAGCATTGTAGCAGCTGGTTTTTAATCTTAGAAAAACACTTTTCTGAAGATCAGCCCTCCCCTGGCTTCTGCACCTGCACTGGCAAGAGAGGAATGGAAGGCTGCCTACAAAGTCCTCCCCTCCCCCTTCCTGGCTCTAGCAGCATCTCGCTTTCCTGGGACCGTTTTCATGAAGTTCCTTGTACCCTTGAGACTTGTTTACTCATTGGACTCCAGAGTCTGGACTCCTAGGTTTTCTTTCAACTCCAGCACTCCACTCTGGCAGTCTTGTACCTTTTCTAACTGACAACATTCCTTCCTACCCTCCCAGACAGACAGTGAAGGCCAGACTTCCTTAGCACCATCGACAATGTATGTGTCTTCTCCTCATTTCTCCCTGACTCTAACAGGACCAGCGGAGAGGAGGCTTACTCCTTCACAACCTCACAGCAGGAGGTAAGCTGGCAAGGGTGGGTCATGTTTTCTTCTACCTGTGGCTTCTTAACATCAGGAGAAAGTGAAGATGGGGAGAAAGGAATGAAGAGTGTGACTTCTCAGGTAGATCTGTAGCTCACTGGGTGAATAAATATTCACACATGCATGTGCTCATCTCTACCACCTTCAGTTCTCTATCAGTCAAACAGTTTTGCACAGTTTCAGGGAATCCCACAAGCCACAGTTTGCATGAGAGTCTGAGAACTGAGAGTAAGAACCTTTTAGCTAGAACCAAACTGGTCGGCTGAAAGAGTTCAAAAGCACAAGACAAAATACTAGAGAATATAGCAGCAAGTACAGCACAGAAGCACCATGCTCCTGTACAATTCTAATCAGTAACAAAGTAGTTTGGCACCTCTTTAAAGGGTAAAATCTCTAGCAAGATTAAAAGCCAAACCCCGATTCCCTCCTTCTATAAGCCATACTCATCCACCTCCCTCAAAACAAAATACCCTGCAGCATGTTTAAAATACCAGTAGAAGCAAAATTGTCATCAATAAAAACTGAGCACAGATCAAATATTTGTTTCAGATAAGATACAATTCAAAAATATCAAATGAGTCAACAAAGGCCATTCTAAGATAGGCAAACACAACAATATTTAATATAGTTGCTTGCTTCTGGTTTTCTCCAAATAGGCAAATACATGTCCTTGAGTTGATATAAAAGGAAAATTATTAAAACATGTGTATTTTGTCAAGACTTATTTAGAAATAAAGCATACCATAAATATGTATCATTCATAGAATTCAAAGTGTTAAAAATTAAAATATGGAAGAGAGAAATTAAAAAGCAACCATAAATTGACATATTACTTTTGGGTTTGAATACTTTTAACTGCCACTCTGCATGACTGAGAAATGTCAACAGAAAGAAGTTTATTGTTTGCAAAATAAACTAAATCCACTGGAATCTATGGTCCTAGATCTTGTATTCAAAAGACAATATGTAACATAATGCAACTTTAATTTAAATACCTGTCCTTTATGCATAGGAAGAATGTTGTGAAATTAACACAGACAAAATTAAGAGTTATTTTTGACTAGTATGATTACTTAACAGAGAAATGTCTTTATTATTCTTGATGCTATGGTTTGGATTTTCCAAATCCTTTTACAACTGCAGATCACTTTTGCAGTCAGAAATAAGAACTAAAAATTTTAAAGTACAGAGAACATTCCTGAAGAAGTCCCTTCTCAGCTCACATCCATTAGTGCAAACATTTAAACATTTCTATTTAATTTCTTTTATTTCTTTCTGCTTTTTTTGTCTCATTCGGCACTAGGAGGCACATGAAAGTTGTGTGAAAAGTTTTGCCAACACACCTGCACTAGAGGCTTAAGTTGTTTTCCACTTTAATTTTTCTTTGTGGTACAGCCAGTTGAATTTGGGAAATTCTTTGCTTTCGTCTGATGCAGGAATTTTTCAAAGATGCCAATTTCATGGGACTAGTCTCTCTCATTAGATCCAAGCAGCATTTTTTTTTTCCTCAAGAGTAAATAACCACCCAAAATAAGAATACTGACTGGTTTTTAGTCATGAAGCAGCCTGCAGGTGGATGGCAAGCTCCAAGCCTAGGGAAAATTCTCCGGGGTGCCGGACTGCTGCAGGATATCATATAGCATAACCAATAGTGTAAGAAAATTCCAGAGACTGAGGAAATAGTAATCAGGAGAAAGAGCTGAGAACTCTCCTCCTCAGACTCTATTCCTTTGTGGCTGATCTTTAAGAGAAGAAAGGAACAGGTGCAAGGGGAGTGTACCCTCAGAATATACTGGGTGAATTCAACATCTTTTCAGCCCACACCAATGAAAGGGACTGGAGGCAGGGCAAATTCAAAAGCAGAGAGAAAATAACATGATAGAATATTTCTCAAAAGATGTAAGAACAAAGATCCTCCCTCCCCATTCTCCCCAGCAGAGACGTGAATACAGGTGGACATTCAGAAAATACTACCCTCTTCATTCAAATTCATTTTACTGAGTTGGCCAGAAATTAAGGTGTATACGATATTTATTGACAACTGATTTCAGCAAAAGCATGCAAAGAAAAGTTAATTGTTTCTTTAGCATAAGGAGTATGCCTCTGTTGTTTCATAGCTTCAAAAGTAACTTTATATTCTGGAAGATGAGAGAAACTGATGAACAAAACTGTTGATCAAAGCTATTGTGGACAATTTATATGATGGCTTTGATTATATAAACCACCAAGATGAAGTATAAATTTCAATATCCACTTAAATATTCACAAAACATTTGTCTCAGCATTACTGATTTATCTGGATGTTGGTTTGTGAAGGAAGCTAACTGAGACAGATACCTGGATGAACCATACACTGAGCCAGGCCTAGCATTAGATCGGTGACTCCCAACCAGCTCAGATACAAGGACATTTAGTTGAACTCTATAATCCATCAGCAATATAATGAGAGTCACAATTATCTGGGGTAGTAGTGAGGATCAGAGCAGGGCCTCACACATGTGAAGTCTGCACACTACCATGGAGCTACACCATCAGCAAAACAGCTATAATTGTTTGGAGATGTGTAAAAGACAGGGAATAATGTTGGGTATCTAGTTCTACTACTCTAACTTATTTTCTTGAGGCAAGGACTCTCACTGAACATGGAACTTGATGTTTCAGCTAGACTTCCTGACAAGCAAGCACCTAGGATGTGGTGATAGCTATATATTTAATAAAAGCAGTCTGGAATATCAGAGAAAAGATCCACCCACAGTCAAACCAGGCAGAGGTAGCACTTGCCATTATTCCCAGCACTTTGGAGGCAGAGGCAGGAGGATCTCTGTGAGTTTGAGGCCAGCCTGGTCTACAAAGCAAATTCCAGGACAGCCAGAACTGTTACACAGAAAAAAAAAACTGTCTGAAAAGGTGGGGGTATCCTCTGATATTTCAGGCTATTTTATTAAGTATATAACATAGCACCACACTAGAATCTATTTGTCTATGCCTTACCTAATGCTGGGGTTATAGGCATCCACAACCACACCATGATTTTACATGAGTTATGGGGATTTGAACTCAGATCTACATACTTATGCAGCAAATACTTTTACACTGAGCCACCTCTCTGACTCCTAATAGTTATAATTTTAATCCAAATTATTTGAAAAGAACTGTCAATACTAAAGGCTTGAGTAATAACAATTTGATATCCAGCAAAACACATTTATAGATAATTCAAAAAAGAATTTCAAGGCAAAGCATGGTGGCACATGCCTTTAATTTAAGCATTCTGGATGTATTGATGAATAGATCTCTGTGAGTCTGTGAGTTCAATGTCAGCCCGATATAGTGAGACTATGTCTTGAAAAATGTGCAATTGCCCACTGTATAGTAATTGAGAGCCTTCCTATACATTAATCTGCTTCCTGTCCACTATGAGGTGAGCAGCTGTGTTCCATTATGCCTTTATGCTATGATGCTCTGCCTCACCACAGGCTGCACAGTGATGAGGCTACCTGAAAATGAACTGAAACCTCTGAAATAAAATAAAATTTTTCTGTTGGCCATGAAAAGCCAACTAGTATATCCTCCTTAGTGTAGAATCATTCTCCCTTGACTTACTGAGTTACATGAAACTACTTGCCCCAGCCCATAAGATATAATAAAAGCAACATGCACAATTCCTGCTGAAGCAAATATCTCATAAACATTAGAGGGGCTGGTTTACATTACTGTGTTACTTACTTTATTACTGATGCTTTTATGAGCCAAATATATGCTCCCCCTCCCTTGGGTAATCTCTGGATTTTCAAGGTTTCATCTGCCAATATGACTAAGAACACAGGAAGGACCTGAAGGATGGACACCAGCCATCCAGGTCAAATGAATATTATTTAGAAGCATTAGCTAGAAATGACTCTGTATTGTGCTGAAATGTTAGGGATGCTTGTTACTATATCATCACTAGCCTAATGCTGACTTGCACAGTCCCTTAGTGTGGATAGGTACTTCTTTATGGCTAGACCTCCCCAAATTGCTTTACCCAGTTCATTGAAGATCTTTGAGACTTCTATGAGCCCACACAAAATGTATTTCAAGACAAAAAAAGTATTCCTAGATTCTTAAATCTTTAGATGTGTTCTACATTGGCCAAGAAGGCTTTTGACTGACAGTTTAAGGCCATCTTTCTAATGAACAGGAAGAATACAATGAGGAAATCACTAACAGTGATATAGAGAAAAGGGACAAGGAGAAGGTTCATGTTGTGTTGTAATGAGAACTGGGTAGATTTTAAAAAGGGGGTTGACTGGAATCTGAAAATTATATTTAATATAGTCTTCTGTTCATTTGATCTTAACACTATTCATTCTACATATTTCTTTTTTCTTGTCACTCTATTTTGTATTATTTTTTTAAGAAAATAAAGTTCTTTTTTAAAAAAAGAAAAATAAATAAATAAAAAGGGGATTTAATCATTGCTTCAAGTGCAGTCAACAACCTCTGGGATTCCCACCAGAACTTCTAGGCTGGATCCTTTATACTTGCATACCTACCTTTGATTTGGTCTATTTTTCCAGATATTCTTACCCCCATTCACATGGTCATGACATTGGCATGTCTAAAGCCCATTTTAAGATCTTAACTTGCAGTGATTAGGCTCTAATATTACCCACAATAGACTGAGGAGGGGCAGTTTTCTTCCCAGGAAGGAATGCACACTGACTGTCAACCCCAGGGTGCCCATTAGAGTCTCCTGGGCAACTTAGAAACCTTTTAATGCCCAGCAACTAACTCAAAGAGCTTAAATCACACCCTCTGGGGATAAGTCTCTGTAAAAAAAAATTTAGCAAAACCATTTCTTTGTTTTGTTGTCTGTAGACTTAGAAAATAGCTGGTGATCATTTTGTTATTGAAAATATTTAATGCTTATAAATTGAAAAAAGAATTATGCCCTTCTTTTTTTTTTTTTCTAAATTCATTACCAAATTCCTGAACCAAAGCTCTAACCTCTGTACTAATCTGATAGTCCTTTATATAAGTTATCATTGGGAACATAGTGAATTACCACACATTGTGCACCTTTTGAAGAGCACGTTTCTTATAACTCCATCTCTGAAGGTCACGCATGTTGGTACTGTTGGACAGAGTCCCTCTTTAGCAGCTCTCAGCCGCCAGAACTACTTGCCATTCCTGGCCACAAAGCCTCTGAGCCACTTGTACTTAGAAGATTTCTGACACCAATGGGTGTGGAATTTTTCTTCACTCTAACTGTTCTGACTTAAATCTGAAGTTGTCTTCCACAAGCTGACATATCAAGAGTTTGTTCCCCAGCTGGTGGCAACTTACAGGAGGCTGTGGAATATATTTAGTTGGGTCATGGCTGGCAGAAAGAAGTTACTAGGTTTGGTTATGTCTATCCCTGTTTCCAAGCTGGGTTCTCTGTTTCCTGGTCAGCCACAATGTGAATAGTCATAACATTATGGTCCCAGCACCATGAAGGAGCTATTCTCATATCTATTTGATTGGCTAGAAGTTAGTAAGTCCCTCCCACACCCAAAGAGAGTGGGTTATCAACAGGTGCTTCATGAAGGACCATTTTTAAAATAAACATAAAATTAAAATTTGCATAGTTTCCTCATATTTTAGCAGCCCCATCTAGACAAATCATCAGCACCAGCCTAATCACTATCACCATCTTCATCCTCCTCCAAATTATCTCTAAATGATGAAAAAAGTGCTATAAAGTGGGTTAACTCCTCCTGTCTACCACCTTGGCCCAGTTTATAGCTCCTACCCATTGTATTGGGTTTATGGTCAACAGCTGTACATTTCTGCCTCATATTAAGCATGTTCTCAATTATGGCTGCCCCCTAATTCTTATGAAAGTTCAAATTTAAGATCCACATCCAAGAATCAAAGATGTTTTCTCAACTAAGAACTCAGCTGTCTGCTGAGACGCTAGCAGTCTCCCCAACCATCCGGATCTAGGAATAAGTCTAAATCAAATAAAAGACTCTGTAATATTATTATCTCCCAAAACAACCAAAGGGCTGTGGTGACTTCTAGGCATGAGGAAGACTAATCATTTCTGCAAGAAGCTTAGGGGTGAAGATTTGAGATGGTCTCCATGAGCAGAAATTAATCACTTAGTAGTGACGGGGGATGGGGGTAGGGGGGGAAGATCCTTCCTGGTTTCTTTTCTTCCTTTGTGTGTATATAATATTTTGTGTGTGTGTGTGTGTGTGTGTGTGTGTGTGTGTGAAAGAAAGAGAGAGAGAGAAAGAGGGAGGGAGGGAGGGAGAGAGAGAGAGACAGACAGAGAGACAGACAGAGAGAGAGAGAGAGACAGAGAAGCATTGCTGTGGGAATTCAGGAATATACATGCCATAACACTGCATAATGGCCAGAGGATAATCTCTGGTGTAGATCTTTACTATCTATTTTGTTTGAAGCAGACATTGTGTATCACTGCCTCCACCTCCCATATTGCCGTAGGAGCACTGGAATCACAGATACAGTGGCTATGCTGGCTTTACATAGGTTCTGGAATTTGAACTCAGGGCCTCCTATTTGCACCCTTTCCTCACTGACTAATCCACCCAGCCCTCCTAGTTCCTTTTCAATGCCAGCTTTGCCAAATATTTTCCAATGAAATATAAAGCAAAGGGACAAATATAGTAATTGACACTTTAGCAACAATCATGAGATAGATTTTAGCCACCTTCTGTATAGTAAATGAGCACACAGAGTCAAAATTCAAAATATACATACAGTCATGTGATAGATGAATGCTGAAAAAAAAATAACACCGAAGGGAATTTTTAAAATAAGTTTCCACTTCTATTAGATTCAACATTGATGTGTTTTTCTCATTTAGGTTCACCAAGTAATGTTTATTATTAATTCAGATTCTCAGTATTTGAAGGGAGAGATTTCCCATATGGTTGACATGCTGCTCTGTAGGTTCATAAATTTGGAAGAGTTTTGATTAACACTGACAGAAAGCCTTTGAAAACATATGGCTGGGTATACATCATGTCACTTCTAATAAGATGACACTTCCTTCTTCTCTTTTCCCTAATAAGATGAGCTCAGTTGTGTTGAAGAAATATGATAATACATTGTTGCTTTTTTCTTTATGAGAGATAAAAATGGGAAAAACCCAAACTATTGTGCTGCTGTAGCACACACTGAAAGCATAGTCAATAGTGATTTAAAAATAATAATAAATGGGGGAGGGAGGAAGGTCTCCAAGAACTTTTTATGAACACAATTTACATGTTGGAAACTTAAAAAGGTTTTAAATTTGTTTGTTTGCTTGTTTGATTTTGGTTTTCGACACCTCACATTTACATCCTTGGTGATTCTGGTCCTGAATTGCTCCTCACTAGATAAAATCTAGGCTTCATGAATGGGAATTTTCATACCATTTGGATCAACGAGATGTTCATGAGGGCTAGAGAGTTGAGTTAGTCAGCATGAGGACCCCAGTTCCTTCCCCTAAAATTCACATAAAAAGGCTACGTTCAAGAGAATGTACTTGTAATCCTAGCACTGAGGAGGCAGAGACAAGAGGCTCCTTGGAACTCACTGAGCAGGAAGTCTAGGTGAACTGGTGACTTCAGTCTCACTGGGAAGGCCCTGTTTGTAAAAATAATGTATAGAACAAATGAGAGATACAGACACCTGACATCAACTTCTACCCCCTCACACATACTTGAACACACACATATGCACACTCAACACACATACAGACACATAGAAATACATGTATACATGCACACACATACACACACACACACAGAGACACACACACACACACAGAGAGAGAGAGAGAGAGAGAGAGAGAGAGAGAGAGAGAGAGAGAGAGAGAGAGAGAGAGAAGTGATTTGTATGCTCTGGGGCCCCACTTACCCTGTCACACAATGAGGAATGACCGAGTTTATGAGACACTGAGATTCATTTAGAGAGAAGACTGAGGGCTTGACTAGAAGACTTAGGTGACACAAAAGCATTCTGGATACATTCTGAAAGTTCTTCTCCTCACAATGGGAAAATCAGAGGGGGAAGGAATATCAAATCCTGTTGTTCTCACCATGTCAGTTTAGAAGAAAAATTAGAACACAGAACACGTATCAGGACCTTGGAAGAAGGCACCATGATAAAATGCTCTGAACTGGAGCCTATTTTATTTCCCTCCCCTTCTACCTCGATAGGAGAAGACAAGATGTGCCATTTTGCATGTCTCCAAAGTCCCTATCCTTGAAATGTAATCTTTAATGCAGCAGTGCTGAGAGGTATGGCATGCAGTAACTAACTAGATATCAGGGTTGAAAACTACTGAGGAAGTGGGTTCCTAGTAAAGGCAGAGCATGTTCTTTCTTTCTTCTGCCCTCTGCCTTCTTCAATGGACTAAGTTAAGAAGGTCCTTTCCACAGTAATATCCTGGAACCTGGTTTCATCTGCCTTCAGCACTGTAAGGAATAAAGCTCTGTTCTTCATAAATTACTCAGCCTCAAGTAACCTACAGTAGCTGCACAAAATGGACCGAGAGTAGCTAGCAGCCAGGGAGGACTCTGTTTTAGGACTCAGAGAACAAAATTGAGACCCAGATCAACTGGAAAGTTAGAAACAAAGCCTCGTGAACACTATGCTATGGTGGGAGGAAGGACTGGCCACTTGGATGAGAAATCCAGCCTGGAAGAGAACATGTTGAAATTATCAGTTGTTGCAATTATCCTGTGATCCAAGCTGTAGAGGAACCTTATAAAATCAGAGTCATTAAACAGACAGCAAGGTGCAGGTGATAAAATAACAGAGGAAGCCTGGCTACAAGCATAATCTCAGCACTCTGGAGGCTGAGGCAGGGGCTTACTGTGAGTGCTGAGAATTTGATTTAAAGGGTTTCTCCAAAATCTCAAATAAATTCATAAATAAAATTATAAGAGAAAGAAAACTGAGAAATAATCAAAACATTTGCAACTGAAATGACAATATTACAATGAAATAGGATCACCAAGAAGAAGGATAGATGTAAATGAAAAATATTGCACAAATTCTATTTAGTATAATAATAATAATAATAATAATAATAATAACAACAATAATAATAATAAAATACCAGAACCAGATATTGGGAAAAAGCTGAAATATCAGCGAGATAGAGAAACAAACCACAGCTACTTCTCACCCCGCCAACTCCTCAGGCCAGTCTCTACAATTTCTTCAACCCCGAACCTCTCTGTTCTCAGCCAAAAAGAAAAAGTGGATGATGGCCAAGTGGGAAAAAAGTTCTGCCTCCTCCAGCCTTTTCTTTCTTTCTTCACTCAGATATCTCACTTACTGGTTCAACGTTCCTAGTGCTAGGATTAAAGGTGTGGGCCACCACCACCAGGTTCTGTTAGGCCTTGAAATCACAGAGATCCAGATGGATCTCTGTCTCACTTGAGTGATGTCATTAAAAGCATGGGTCACCACTCCCTGACCTTCATGGCTTGGCTCTGTTCTTTGACTGTTCAGACTATTTTTATTAAATATACAATATATCACCACAGTTAAATTTCTGGGATGGGAAAATTCTTTGAGAACTATTGTGAATGATACATGTGGTAGTTAATATTGACTATCAACTTGGAAGGCTCCAGGATCACTTCAGAAGGAAGGTTCTGAGCATGCCTCAGGAATTTCTAAATTAGGTTACCTGAGGCAAAATGATCCATATTTCATGTGGCTAGTACCCATCCACACTCTGATTAGCACCAGTACAGGCTCTGACTAACACAAATCCACACCCTGAGATCCTTGGCCTGCATGAAAAGGATACATAGATTTCAAGTTCTTGCATTTAGCTCTCAAAACTTCCTGACTGAAGATCCTATATGCCTCAGACTAAAGATCCAGCTCCCTCTATCTCCTGCCATTACACCTTCCTATCATGAAGCCATGATGGACCATGACTTCAAAAGTGAACCCAAGCAACTCCTTCTTTCCTTGAGTTGCTTTTATTGGGTATTTTACTACAGCAATAAAAAAGTAAATAATATTTGAAGAGGAAAGGGTGACACAATTAGAAGGAACATAATGGACAAAGGCAATAGCAACAGGCACAGGGGAGATAATAACAGCAAAGAGCAACACCTCTGAAGCAAATAAAAGTCTGGATCTGTAGACTGAAATGCCACATTACCTGCTGTACTCAGGAATTTCTCTGTCCTACCCAGCTGATCTCACAGTTCTTTAGTCCCCAGTAATCACACAGAGGCTTGTATTAATTACAAGCTGTTTGGTCTTTGGCTCAGGCATACTTGCTAATTCTTATACTTTAACTTAACCCATATTTCTATTTATTTATAGCCATGTGGCTTGGACCATTTTGCTCAGTGCAGCATTCTCATCCCACTTCCTCTGTGTCTCCCTGTTTGTCTCTTTATGCTCTTCTGCTTCCCAGAATTTCCTAGTCTGGATGTCCCGCCTCTACTTCCTGTCTAGCTACTTGATCAGTCAGCACTTTATTAAACCAATATTTACAGTGACAAATATTGACAAGAGCATAGACCTATGGCAACCTACATTCCAGAAATCTGATAAAGGTTTCCACAGGGAATTGGTGAAAATCACAAACTTATGTAAAATATTTTTGCTGTGAGACAATCCTCTTGTACACTATAAAGATTTGTCACTTGAATTGGTTTAATAAAATGCTAATTGGCCAGTAACCAGGCAGGAAATATAGGTGTGGTGACAAAATTAAGCATGCTGGGAAGAGGAAAAGTGGAGTGAGGAGCCACTAGACAGACACAGAGGAAGCAAAATGAGGATGTCATACTGAAAAAATATACCAAGATACATGGCTAAACATAGATAAGAATTATGGGTTATAACTCCCCATGGGAGGCCTTCTCTGAGGAGTGAATAAGGGGATGGGTAGTGGGGAAACTGAGGGGGAGAGTGGGGGAAGGGGAGGGAGGGGAAACTGTGGTTAGTATGTAAAATGAAAAAAATTAAAGATTCTAATTAAAAAGAATTATGGGTTAAATTAAGTGTAAGAGCTAACTAGTAATAAGCCTGATCATTTATAGGTAATATTAAGACTCCAAGTCAATAATTTGGGAAGCAACTGCTGGGTATTTGGGAGTTGCTGGTGGAACAGAAACCTCTGCCTATAGATTTTCTCAAATTGTTAGAAAATAAAACTAGGTCACCATGTAATGGGTCCAGGAGGCTGCAAAGATAAGCCATGACATTCAACGTCAGAAGAGGCAGCTGTTTCCAGAATATTCTAAAATAAATAAATAAATAAAAGTATGTATGAAAAACTTTTACCAAAATGCCTTAATGTTTAATTATAGAGGTCACTGACAGACATTCTCAAACATAAGTGTCGGGGAAACCAGTGTGTATATGACGTTTCTGGCTTAGCCTTCAGCCTAGCCCTGAGGTTTGGACTTGCTCATAGCCTGCTTAGCCTCAAATAATCACACAAAGTTTTATATTAATTTCATACTAATCTGCCTATGGTTCAGTCATGTAACTTGCTAACTCTTAACTCTTAAACTAACCCATGATTAGCCAAGTAGCTTGATACCTTTTCTTAGAGCAGCATTTCAACTTCTTTCCTCTGTGTCTGCTGGGATCTCTCTTGAGTCTTTTTCTTCCCAGAGTTTTCAGTCTGGTAGCCCTGCCCACACTTCCTTTCTGCCTTCAGGCCAATCAATGTCTTATTAAACCAGTATGAGGGACAAATATTTACAATGTACCAGGACATAATCTCACAGCACCAGTGAAATAGTACAAGCCTTTTTCACATGTGCATACATGTTCATATGTGCACACATATGTGAGGGTGGGTGCTTGTAGAGCTCAGAGGCCTATGTTGGCTAGAGTGGCAAACCCCTGAAACCACTCTGTCTCTACCCTCAAGTGCTGGGATTAAAGGTCTACCAGCTCTTGTCCATGAGTTCTATTGTTTGAACTCAGAGTCTCATTTTATATAGTAAGCACTTCACTGAGCTATCTTTAAAACTCTCATTAACCAGTTATAGAAAGATTTCCAACTATGTGAGCCAGGTAATCAAGAAATGAATTAAACATAACATTTAAACTATAGATGATATGATTTCAAAAGACTGTGAAAATTATGAGTCCAGATAAATATAAGTTAAGATCAAAGGTGAGGATTTGATTGCAGAATAGAAGATATTATATAAAAGACAAAGTATAGAAATTCATTTAACCAATTTAAGGCCCAGAGATGGTGCTGATAAATTTCCTAAAAATTTAATCATATCTTCAACAAAGACAGGTATTGTTTTTAAAAAAATAAACCATAAAATTACTAATTTTTTAAAGCCTTCATATAATTATTTAAAAATATATAGTGACCTTTATTATTTGAATCTGAAATGTCCTCCAGAGACTTATGATTTGTGTTCTTGATCTCCAGTGGCTGGTCCTGTTTGGGGAGGGTGAGGAACGTGAGTTTGATACCTTAGAATCCTTGTAAAAAGAAGTCAGTTATAGCGCCAAACACTTGCAATTCCAATGCTGGAGAGGCAAAGATGGGTTGATCTCTGAGGCTTGGTGGCCAGGTAGGTTAGCCTACTTAGAGAGCTTCAAGCCTATGAGAACCTCTGTCTTGATCTCAAAATCAAGGTGGACAGCACTTGAAGAAGGGCACAGGGTTATTTAATGACTGTCACATGAAAATATACAGTCTCTCTCTCTCTCTCTCTCTCTCTCTCTCTCTCTCTCTCTCTCTCTCTCTCTCTCTCTGTCTCTCTCTCTCTGTTTCTCTGTCTCTTTCTCCCACCCCGCCTTTAAACTGTCAGCCAAAATAAGAATCTTATTCAAGGTATTTAGACATTCTGTCATAGCAATGCATAAGTAATTGATACAATGGCTATTTCGAACAAATCATCTTTATGATAGAGAAATAACTGTAGTTTAGAAACTCTCTATACCATACCAAATTCTTTTTATTATTAATAATAAGTAAAAATTTATCTGCTTTAAAATGGTATGCTAAATGCAATGTGGATGAGAAACTGGACCAAGTAACATTTAAAAGAACATCAGTAGAATATTTAGTAAAATTAAAATAAAATCTGGAGTTTCATAAGCAGTAATGAAACAGTGTTGGTTTCTTAGCTATGGTGAGCATACCATGGCAACATGGATATTAATATTAGCAGAGTCAGGGTGAGGAAGAGATGAGAATGCTGGGTACTATATTTGTAACTTCTCAGTAAATCTAAAATAATTTCATATAAAAAGGGTCCTAAAATATACTCAGCATGGCCATTTATACTTTTCCCCATACTAAAGTCTAAGGAGAATTTATGAAATTTTGACATTGGATGTTTCCTGGCCTCAAACTGACTACGGATTTCTGTTTCATACACTTTAAATACTGATTATAGTTAACAAACTATGATTATTTTATAACAAATGATATTGTTCAAATTTTGAAAATAAAACCAATAAAAGTATTTTGGAACATGAAAAATGCTTATTATCTAATAACAACAACCGCCTATTTTATTATTTTGAGACAGTCTCCTGTAGCTCAGGCTACCCATAAACTTTTGATTTTCTTACCTCTGTATCCTGAATATTAAGATCACAGAAATGTGTTACCAACCTTGGCTAGTGCCATCATAATCTTACTTTATTTTAGTAATGAATTTCTCTCTGTGTGTCTGTATGTTGCAGCACATATGTGATGGTTCAAGAACAAGCTGAGGGAATCAGTTCTCTCCTTCCATGTGGGTCCCAGAGACTGATTCTGATCACCAGACAGCAGGTGCTTTTAACAGTTTAGCCATTTTACCACCTCCTTAATATTATTTTTTTAACTACATTTACGAACTAAGTCACTGAAAGAAGAGGCCCATTAAGTTATGACTGGTACCTGTCTCTGGATTAGTAGTTTTTATTTTCTTCATGCATTTAAAATTTTTACAGTGGATTCACAATGGGTGCTCATTCGTAACAACAGTAGGTAACCCTTAGGGTTTGCTGTTATCCGCTAAGGTTGGGCTGTCAGTTGGCGAGTCCACTGGAAAAGTTAATTAAAGCAGTGAATCATAAAATGCGATACATACATACCTTAGAGATTTAATTTTAACCTAAAACACATGGATGCTCACTCACTTGCCTTGCTTTTGATGTTGTGCCAAGACCCTTTCTTTGTGTCAGGTTTTGCTGGTCTGACTTCTGAGCTGTCTTTCCTTCAAAACTACCCATAATGTGACATCCAGAAGGTCCAGCTTGGGTTTCTTTACTGCATAATGGGCCCTCTAAGATGATAATAAAGCAACTTTTTCTATACATTCCGTTTTCCCCAGTCTTCAATGTTTTGCATACCCTGTCTGTCATACTAGTTTACCAAGCAATTTGCTATTGTTAAATCTTCTGGTAGTTTACTTAGGAGTGTATAAATAAGAACCATATAATATAAACCTAACAAGGTGTCACTAAACTGATACGGATAAGTTAGAGAATTCTTATGGCTGACCTGGACATCCTGGGTAGAGGGAACAGAAATGTGTAGTTAATAAGGAACAACCTTGGGTACAAGCACTTGGTCTTTTGAGCACCAACTAGAAGGATACATAATGTAAATAAAGTTCTGCACCTCATCCATCAAATAGGGAAGTCTGAAGAGCTCTGAAACAGAAATAGACATGGCAAGCTCTGATGTACAGGCTTGTCTGAAATATGTAGGACCACTATGTCATCAAGATCTTTGTCCATCTCTGTAGTCCACATTACATCACCAGGGTTCCCCTCTTCCTAGCTCTGAATAGTTTTATGGACACAAGTCATAGCTGAATGGCAAACATATCTTTTGAATCTTTTCATTGAGATACATGATCATTCTGTGGGAAGGGCATTTACCCAAAGGATGCACATTCTAATCTCAAGGGCATTATCTCAACTATGTTCATAGCAACATATTTGTAATATTATTTGTAATAGCCAGAACCTAGAAACAACCTGGATGCCCCTCAACTGAGGAATGTATTTTAAAAATGTGGTACATTTACACAATGGAGTACTACTCAGCAGTTAAAAATATGACATCCTGAAATTTGCAGGCAAATGGATGGATCTGGGGAGTATTATCCTGAGTGAGGTAACACAGGCCCTGAAAGACAGCCATGGTATGTACTCATTCATAAGTTGATTTTAGACATAAAGCAAAAGATAGCCAGGCTACAATTTACAAACCCCAAGCAGCTAGGTAACAGGAGGAACTTAAGAGAGGCATCTATGGATCTCATGGGAAGGGGAAGTAGAGAAGATCTCCTGAGTAAATTGGGATCATATGGGGGAGTGAGCAGGGGGAGGTGGGAAGAGATCATGAGAGAAGGAGATGGTTGAGTGGGAGAACAAAGAAACAGATATCTCGATAGAGGGAGCCATTGTGGGGTTAGAGAGAAACCTGGTGCTAAGAAAACATCCAAGAACCCACAAGATGTTCCTGGCTAGGACTCTAATAGTAGAGCGGGTAAACAGGACTTTCCGTATAATCAAATGAATGACGATCCTAATTGTTATTATAGCATCCAGAAATTGGTGGAGGGAGAAGCAGAGATCCATAGCTAAGCACCAATTTGAACCCCCATCAAGCTGAAGAGAGGGAGGAGAGATTATATGAGCAAAGGGATGAGGAGGAGACCCACAGAGATGGCTGACCCAAGCTATTGGGAGCTTACTGACTCTGAAATGACAGCTGAGGAACCTTCATGGAAAGGAACTAAACCCTCCAAATGTAGATGACAGTCAAATGGCATGGGCAGTTTGTGGAGTTTCTTGCAGTAGGACTAGAGTTTATTCCTGGTGCATGAACTGACATTTCAGAGCCCATACCCTACAGAGAAACACCTTCCTCAGCATTAATACGGGGTGGGTGTGGGGAAGGGAGGGACTTGGTCTTACCAAACTAACTCACCTTGGGATTCCTTGCCCTCCATGGGAAATGGATGGGGGAGGGGGCTAGGGGAAGGCTAAGGGAGGACTGGGAGGAGGGGACAGAGGGAGAGCAGTGATGGATATGGGGAAAAAAACTTTTTAAATAAAGAGTAAAAAAGGAAACTGATGCACTGAGAACCACTTAAGACTTTAGGCTTGATAGATTCAAGACTCTACTCCAAATGAATTTTTCTGACTCTGAGCTCACTGCTCTGGTCTCTGCTTAATGACATAGGGTTAGTAAATTAAGAAATATATGACAGTACGTTCTGAAGATTGTCTTTTGCCTTTAGGTTGGGGCACAGCTTTTCTCCTGCATCTCAGAAAATTTTCTTATTTCTCTGATCCAAAAATCACCAGTTACTCATATAGAATAATCTAGATCCTTAGAATGATCCATCTTTACCTTTCTGTGGTCACAGAATCCAGAGCGTCTCCAGTACTATCACCACTCCAGATAGTTCTCAGTTTCCTAAGTATTGCCTATGTTTTTGACTTACATACATTTGCTAGACAATGCACAGTGGGAGAAGATGGGCTTTTGGCTAAATTCCCTGTGAGCTCCCTCCCACTCTTTCTGGATGTGTAGCTCTTAGCATCATAACTTTCTTTTCTCCAACACTCTCATCAGTTTATACAGGTTTTCATAGAGGTTTCTTTTTCAGTCTTCACACTTCTTTTTATAGCCGGGTTCCTTCAGTGAGCTTTCCAAATTTGAACACTTCTCCTTCATCTTCTCTCCAGAATTCTACTTCTTACCAAGGGCAACTGGGATGGTCAAGCTTGTCAGTTTTATATGATTTGGAATTACTGTGAAAACAAAGATCTAGGCATGTCTCTGAGGAGTTAACTAGATTAGGTTAAGTGCGGTGAGAAGGATCCAGCCTAATGTGGGTGGTACCATGCTTTAGGCTGAAGGACCAGGCTGAATAAAAACACAAACTTTCAAGTGTCTACCCGCTTCCACTCTCTCCCTTCCTAACTGTGGACACAGTGTGGCTAGATACCTCCTGCCACCATACTTTCCCTGACAGCTATGAGACCACCACCTTGAGACTTAGCTCCTCGATAAACTATACCCAAACCAGCGGTCACTGCACAGCACACTCACAATATACACACCTTTCACTCTCTGTCCCATTGCTTCCCTTTATCTTTCCTCTTGGCATGACCACATTTTCCTTTTTCATCTTTTATCTATTCCAGTAGGTTGCCAGGAGTAATAGTGTCTCCCTGGCTCACTACTGTTTTCAAGCCTACATTGGAGGCTTGAAATACATTTTAAAATTACTGATTATGTCTCATTTGACACTGTATATCTGTAGCCTCAAGTAGTATGTGACAAGCAATTACAATAATATTAAAACTAATTTGAAGGCTGAGGAGATGGCTTAGTAAGTAAATAGTTTGCCTCGCAAGCATGAGCATCTATGTTCTACTCTGCATTAAAAAATAAAAAATCTGGATGTGGCGGTGCAGCCTTGTAATTCCAGCACTCGAATGATGTAGTCAGGGTTCACAGGCCAGATTCAGCCTTGCCTAATGGGTGTGCTCCTGGCCAATGAGAGACCTTCTCTCTAAAATAGACTGGACAGTACTCAAGGATGTGCTCTAACTACTTCCATATGCACATACAATGTGTGTATACTTGCACACATTAATACATACAAACACGTGCATACATCTACCCACAAACATACGTACCAAAAATAAAATAATTTAAAGATGATAGTAATAAAAAGTTATTGGGTATACGTTGTACACTAGACACTGCTCTCAGCTCTGCTCCTTGTCTGGATTTGTGTATATTTATTTCAATCACTCTAGAGGATAGGTTGTATGGTTTTTGTTGTTTGCTTTAGTGTTGGAGACTGAAAGAAGAGCTGCGCACATACAGGGCAAGCACTCTACTACTGAACCTGCATCCCCCACCCCGTTCTACTTTTGGTAGGTATATCATTATCTATCCACTTTAGGAAAGTGAGGCACAGAGAGGCTAATATACAAAGATTACCACTGTGAAAAAATAAATGGTGCAGGTGGCTATAAACAGTGTTTCCTTGTGACATAATTCTTAGTCCTACTGTACAATGAGCTACCAAGACAGTAATTATCCCTATTAGCAATTCAGTTTGCTCCCACAAAATGATCAATACTATCCTTTGGGCTGGTGAGATGGCTCAGTGTCAAGGCATTTGCCACCAAACCTGGTGACCTGAGTTCTTTTCTGGGGACCCACAGGGTAGAAAGAGAAAAGTGACTGTCCAAGATGTCCTCTGACCTCCACACATACACACACCATGGCAGGGATAAATGTACACAGTGTGCATTGTACGCTTGTAAGCACACACTAACAATAAATAAATAAGTAAAGTAATAAAAATCTTTTTTAAAAGATTATGTATCTTAGTTGCTTACTTAACCCTCAGAAGGGTTAAAAAGCCACTGGTTTTAAAAAAGGAAACTTCTCTTACCTAATTTATGCCCATCTATCTCTCAACTGTCAGCAGGAATGCAGAAGGTCAGTGCAAGCTGCACCAATAGGTGTTTCATAAGCTAAATGGTGATAAAGAATTAGATCTGTCCCAAAGCCAAGGCAGAAATAGAAGTGAATACATGCTTCCAGCAAGCAGTCCTCACAGGACATAAATTATAGCCCCTCCAAGACAGAAGGGGCCTTCACTCAAGTCTCTCCATAGGTTTTCAGAGCCTTTGACTATTGTGTTTGAAGTAAAAGTTAATAAAAGTCCAGAACCAAGTTTGAAAAGGCACGGGTACCTAGAGATTAATTCAACAGTTTTTTGAGGAAGTGCCCTCCATCATGATGGACTGTGGAATGAGAGGAACCTGGCTCCACATGTGGTCACAGGAGTGCCCTAATACTGAGTCCCAGCCATAAGCCTTTAGGTCTGTCACTCCCAACCCCCATCCCTGACCTCAGAAGAGGAAAACCTGAGTGAATATTGGTTCCCAGGAGCAGGTAAAACCCAGCTTTGCATCTCTTATACCACCACAAGGCAAAGCTCTGTGGCTAGCAATCCATCTGGAAAACCTATTTCCCAAACTCAATCAGGCCCACAGAGGAAAGAAGCAGAAAGCAACTGTTTTGACCTTCCAAGCCTTAAGAATATCAGCATGTTTCATCAACAGAGACCAATTGCGGTAAGGATTTGAAGTGAGTGTCAAGACAGACCAAGCCAAAGGCAACATATACTTCTCTCAGTTCTGACCGGCATTCCCTCCCACCCTGCCTACAAGGGAAAAAATGTTGACCCAAATAACTAACACCACCTAAGTCAATTGACCAAGACAGAGGCTCTAGGGGAAACCAGCCTTAGGGAGTCAGAGTTCAGGGCCCTGCAGATTACAAGAGTTAGACACTGAATGCTTGAGATGAGACTCAGTGGAGGTGTCTGAGACCCCACAGGGACTGTCGCTGTGAAGGAAGTTGACATTAAAATTGAATCAGCCTGGAAGAATCACATTAGACTCAAGAGTCAGGCAAGTATCCCCTACTAACAAATGAGAGGCAGACCTCAGCAATTTTCACCTCACTCTTTTCCAAGACAAAGCAAATATGTCAGCATAAAATGACATTTAAACTTAATCCAATAGGAGGCAGCACAAATGCAGAATAGCAAGTGCTTTCCAGAGAGAGTGCCTAAAAGGTTAAGTTCAGAGCCTACATAGCTACTGAACTGAACTGCAGACTGAGGCCACTGAACTGCAGACTGAGGCCACTGAACTGCAGACTGA